>VCRD01001558.1:58194-93484 GCA_006783055.1 Trinorchestia longiramus | reverse complement strand
CTTTTTTGAAAATAATGATGGCGCAACAGTAACAGTTAATGGTGAAAGATACCGAACTATGATTAGCGAATTTCTAATTCCTGAAGTTGAGAGACATGGCCTACGCAATACGTGGTTTCAACAGGCTGGAGCCACGGCCCATACAGTAAGAGAAACGATGACATTGTTAAATGAGTACTTTCCAAATCATTTGATTTCACGATTTGGTAACATTCCTTGGCCCCCCTCGTTCGCCAGATTTGACCCCATGCGATTTCTTCTTATGGGGCTACCTGAATTCAAGGGTTTATGTAACAAATCCACCAAATCTGCAAGAACTTAAAAACAACATTTGTTCTGAAATAAGATAACTATCGCCTGATACACTAAGGAGCGTTATGGAAACGACGAAGAAACGAACCCTAAGTTGTCAAAACAACCATGGCCATCATTTAAAAGACATTATATTCAAAACCTAGTTCTAATAAAGCATAAGAAGGTTTTTCTCTCGAATAAAACAAGTTTCAATATCAAAGCGTTAATAGTTTTCGTTTTATTAGCAAATCAAAAGGGTCAGTTACTTCTGGGACACCCTGTACGTATATATATAAGACCCGGGTTCGAATCCCGCTGCCGCCATGGTCGACGCGGCTAGAATTAAGGCATGGGACTTGGGTAACCGAATAATTATCGAAGTAATTATCCGACCCAAGAATGGGCCAGAAGGTTCTTTCTTATAACCTCATTCTATTCTATATTCTATTCTAGTTTAGATCTGATGATTTAAACCAGTTGAGACCCGTTATTTATAATGCAACACTTTATCCCAGTGATCTCATAAGAGACTTTCCCTCTCTCTATAATACATATGCTAATGTTTTGACACTTCATTGGTTAAATTTATATGTTTTATACATTATCTAATCGTTTTCTATCATATTATGTCACTAGATATACTGGGTGTTTCAGAATTAAGGCAACCAATTTTGCCTATCAAATAGATCATTTAAAATCAGTCTTTGGTTATTTAAATCTCATTTTATTTTGAAGGTAGTAAGATAATCTTTCTTTTTCAAGTGTCTAAATTTTAAATTCATACCTTATATAATGGCTGTGGATCGAAATATCGTTACCAAGCTCCACAAAGAAGACGAGAGTAACGTAACAATTGCAAAAAAGTTCAAAATGAATAGTTCAACTGTTTGAAAAATAGTTAAAAAGTTTGAGGAAACTGGTACAACCTCTGATAAACCAGGACAAGGCCGGAAACGGAGTGTTCGGACCAAACAACTAATCAAAAACACGCGGGAGAAGTTACGTTGAAACCCACGTCGATCCCATCGAGAACTGGGAGCAGAAGCCGGTGTTAGCAAAACTTCAATGTATCGAGTATTGAAGGCAGGAGGAAAGAAACCTTACAAAATGATTAAACGCCATGAGCTTACTGAACATCATGAGAGAATGAGGGCTGAAAGAAGTCACATCCTTAATGAAATAGCTCAAGGTACGCTCCCAAACTTAGTGTTCACAGATGAGAAAAAATTGACATTCAGCAAGTTGTGAACCATCAGAACCAACGAATTTGGAATTCCTCAAGTTCAGTCGAGATCAGGACTGTTACGAGACGTCAAAATGCCACAGGAAGTTCTCCATTTGTTTCTGTGCCTTGTGGGAGCAAACTGAACTCAGAACGGTACATTCTTCTTATTTTGGAATCAAAGTTGCTCCCATGGACTACAGAACATTTTCACGGTTCACCATGGAGTCTTCAACAGGATTCAGCACCATCACATGGCTCCAACGTAACCCAGATCTGGATTCTGACGGACATTCCATCTTTCATAAGCAAAGATGTACGGCCGGTAAGGAGCCCCGACCTCAATCCTTCAGACTTTTCTATCTGCTCCATTTTGCAGACAAAGGTCTTAGCTACCCCTCATACTTCCCTCGAGTCCCTCAAGGCAAAACTGCAAGGGGAATGGGAAGCAATTCTACACAAACAGATACGTGCCACTTGCAATGCATTTATAAATAGACTTAAAGCTGTAGTTCATAATAAAGGTGGTTACATCGAATAAATGCAACACTGTATTGTTTGCTTATTATTCACTTTTGAGTTTCAACCATTATAATCAAAATCATGCATTTGAATTTTCATAAACCTACCAAAAAGTTTGTTGCCTTAATTCTGCAAACCCTGCTATTTAATTCACTTTTTCTATAATTTTGGTATCCTGAGTCAATTTTTTGTAGTTTTAATGTTCATATTTCTCCACTTTGAAACTCACGGATTGTCAAACACCGGTAGATTATTGAGGAAAAATACCAATCCAATTCAACAAGAACGCTAGATACGTATAAATATTGCCAATTTAATCCCAAATTCAAATTTTATTGAGTAATTTCATATGAGATCAATGGGAGATGAGTTAGAAAGTTTTGCTAATTTCTACAGAATCCTACACAATCTGCTTAACACATTTCCTGCGAAGTGACCCACCGGTGGGTCACTTAGGTTGGTTTCTGTAATTTTTTCAGTCTTTTAGTGACTATGTGTACAATGTAAAGATTAGAACCGGCTAGGCAATCGCAGGAAACGTGTTAATTCAGTCTCACTCACAGACTCAATTCGATTCTTAAAAACATTTTGGTCAGAACACTCATAAACATAATTCATATTTACTGTAATCAAGCAAGTCGAAAAACTAATACATATTCTCTGACATGTAGTGAGATTATTAAACCTCAGAAATACAAATATGTTTATCGAAAACTTGACGTGTACAAAGGTTCAACGTCAGCGACACGTTTCAGGAAGACGCTTTGTTTAATGGAGTATACATAAACTGAGCACTGAAAATCCCCGAAAACTAATGAACAGAACACTCATCATGTGTCAAACAGTTCGAGGTGCATTCAACTTATAAAACCTTCGATTTTTTTTTCAAGACTGAAAACAGATAAAAATGCGTGGTTTGTTTTACAATACACTTGCACTCGTTGTATATGCGTGATAGAGATGGCAGCATTGTGCAACAAATAAAACTCTAGCGGCAGCGGTAGGAATAAGAATTATTGTTTTTGATATTTAAAATAGGAACGCTTTCATTACAAGGACAGCGTGTAATCGTTTTTTCCATTTCAGTGGTTTGACACTGCTTAAAATTCATCTCCAGTTGAGTGAGACATTTGGTGATGGTGAAGAGAAAGTCCCAATCGATGAAAATAAAGTCGTACTCATGCTATCATCACGCATCAACATTGCCTGGCAACATGCCACGCTCGCAGCCTTGTGGTTGTCCGTCAGCATTCGTGGAGCCCACCTGGAAGATACTTTTTGCAGTTTCAGGCCTTCATGCACGATTGTGTACACAGATCCCATGGAAATACCAACTTTGGAGGTGATGTATTCCATATTTATTTAACGATCATCCAAAGCCACTTACTCCACTCGCTTGATCATGTCGTCAGGTCGGCTGGTGTGAGGCCGACGTACAGCCTTTTTTGACCAGATTGGTCGACCGGTGAGCGTACCTGCTCGCTATGCAGGAGGACCCGGGTTCGATACCTGTATGCACCGTGGTGTTTGTACTCGACCAAAGGCAATTAGAAACATGTCCAGCAGCTGCTAGGCTGGGTTCTCGTAATACTGCGCCTTCACCACGCTCATCACAACGCCCCTAGGAGCCTCTACTTCAAGTTACAGCGCAGAAGACGAAAATTCCGCCTGGAGCATCATTACTACTTTTAAGATTATATCGATAAGCCTCATCACTACTCTTAAGATGTTAACATTAAGAATTTGTAAATCCAATGTATCTGTACTGTATGCACAATTCCAAATCAAGTTTCTTTGAACTGCCGTACTTACGCACGCACATTAGATACATCCATAACATCATCACCACATGTCTCACTCGACTGGCGATGAATTTAAATCGTTTTCACACCACTCAAAAGGAGAAAATAAATGATTGCACGCTGTTCTTGTAATAAAAACGTCTTCATTTTAAGTACCTAAAACAGTCATCACTCTCGCCGCTGCTGCTTAAGTTTTGTGTGGCGTACAATACTGCCACCTCTGTCATGCATTTGCAACAAGTGCATGTGCATTTTAATTCAAACTGCATGTTTTTATCGATTTCCAGTCCGGAGCAAAGAATCGAAGCTGTAATAATTTGAAAGCACCTCAAACGAGAAAGATACTCATCATGGGCCAAACAGTTGAGAAGGACCCTCACCATCTGTCAGAGAGTAACAAGACTACACTTACAATTTGTATGGCAGCCAGTAATTTTCCCACCGTGCAGTACCTCAGGCAGCCCATACATTTCAGCAAAGTCATCCTCGGCAGGAAACTGCTCGAGTTCTCTGTGTTTAATAAATGTAGGCGAAAGCAACTAAAAAAACTAACAAAATTAGGGAATGTTTTCCCCTCTGAAAGTAAAGAATAAAAGGAACTAAAATAATGGAAGATAACGGCATTCTTATTCACATTACATCTAGAAGAACAAGAATCAGCAGCTTGAATCAAGGAGAATCAAATTATCTTACGATATTTTGGAGTTGTGTCACAGTTCGTGGCAAAATGGGTGAGTAAGAATTTTTTCCTCTTTGTATATCGGTATAGATATCGAAAACTACCGCTAGACTCGTATGTAAGCATGAAAACAGGTAACTGCGAGCTTAGTCTCAAATGATTCTCTCTTCCTGTAATTAACTCGTTGTATTGGATGGCATAGCATATAAGTATGCACCACTGTATTCAGTCCATTAAGTTCTATGGATATTCATCTTCAGTGTTGGGCACGCAACTGGAAAATAATTGCGGTGCAACCACTAACCACCAAAAATAATTGCGATCGCAAGTGTAACTTTAACAACACAAGCTCAAAATTTGCGGTCGCAACCACAACTATTAAATAACAAAACTACCTAAAAATATTGATCGTGTGCAGCACACACAGAAACACTAATAAATAATCCTCAATAAAAGAAGTATTTTTGTCTCAAAGGACTACGATAAGTCACAGAATTTCAAATCGTTTTACAGCTTACTGAGCTTAGATTCTATTTTTATTCTCGTTGCCCATGACTTTACTTTCAGTACGGTAGAACCGCTAATTACTTCATCAGAAAACATTAAGCTCTGTACTTAGTCGTTCAAGTTCATTTAAATGGCTGGTTTACCATTGATTCCCATTCAGAAAGGCAAGCTTTCTGTCTGAAAGACGGGGACATTTAGATCTCAATATTTCTTTACCTAATGAAAAAAGCCTTTCAACTGCAGCACTTGAGAGAATGGAACCATTGAACTTTATGAAGCACGAAATAAAGTTACTGTTGGGAAACAGAGCCGGATGAATAGCTGGATGCTTGGACTGATTAATGGCAGGCTCTTTCAATCATTCCTTAATTTCATTTGAAGTATATTTTTCCTTGTTGGTGTGCTCATCACTTTTGGATGGAGAGCAGAAAAAATTCTCATGCAGGGATTCCACTGGTACTGGTTGTGCTTGACAACTTCCAAAATGAGCTCCATATTGTCATACGAATCTAGATGTACTAAGTAGGCAATGGGAATGCTGGAGCATTTATTCCCATTGTGTAGGAGCACAGCCTTCAGGCTTCACTTGAAAGAGTTTATGAAAAGACACCAGTCTAAGGGATTGCGTGGGAAACCAAGGAAAGTGAACAAACCAGAGACATCTACGCAGTAGCACAACCTGTTTTTCATCTCAAAGAATGAAGCGAAGTCCTTGTGTTGTGTCCTGTAATTATTGATCCTAACTCTGCCTTGACCAGGTTCCACTACTTAATTAAGCCGGGATGCCAGGAGCTCTGACTGCTGTTTAGATAGATACAAATCACAGACAAGGTCATTCAGATCTTCCTGTGTGATCCAGTGGGGCTCATTGTCACTTGCTCCTGAATAAACAGATACATTGTCTTCAGAAGGGATTCACTTGGCAAACCTTCCTCTAAAAGCATTGTTTCATCTGATGAAGGAAGAATGGCCTTATTTACTGGGTGTGTAGGGACAGAGAGATCATCTGAGTGGGGAACAGGTCTCATAGCTGAGGGAAGGTTGGGGTATTTGATCTTTTTTCTTTAAAAAGCATTGAAATCTGTTATATTTGTTAGACAAAAATAACCATCATCTGCATGGCTTCGTGGCTCCTTCCAGACCATCGGGACAGCAAAGTTGAAGGCAACTTTCTTGCCATTAAACCATGCAGTTAGTCCATTGTAGCAGGGTTTACAACAGATGTGTGGTGCTCATGATTTTTCCTGATCTCCAACTTTACTGTCAAAATAATGAAAGTAAGCAGTTCTCAGGAGGAAAGTAATTGTTCGGCGCTGTGCAACTGTTGTGAAATCTCCACACACGTAGCAGACTGAATTTGCCTTGTTGATGCATTGTGGTGATAGTAGTGATGTGGTGATAATAGTGATGAATCATAGTGATTTCGAATGCTGTGTTAACGTGTAAGGATGTGTGTGATGTGTTATAAGGATGTGGGAAGGTGTACAGGTATGCGGGGAGTGCGAGCAGTTGGGCCTCAGACCCATTAAAAGCCAACAGCTATCGAGCAGCAGAACACAAACAAAACAAGCAACGTAAGCAAGTCTGAACAACGATTCTACAGCGGGGGTCTACAAGCTGGGGGAGCGAGCGACATCGGGGCGACAACAAGCAAAAAACAGACACATCGGTGGGAGGTGAGATTACTTCTGGTATAGGAAACAGAAATAAACTTAATAGGGCATCTCTATCAAGTCATAAGCGTAGTAGGGCAGCTCTATCAAGGCATGCACTTACGGAGGACTTTTCTCTCATTTTAGGGAGGGACCTACGTAAGCTACGGGACATACGGAATCTACGGAATCTACGGAATCTACGTAATCGACGGGATTTACAGTCAGGATCAGGAGTGGGATCAGGATCTAACGGAAGCTGTCGGAATCTATCGGAACATCTACATCTACAACGATTACTACCTCTAGGAGTAATTGGAAACTTGGAAAAGTCACAAACTTGAGAAAGTTTCACCAGCAATTAATTTGGAGCTGCACGGGGTTTCAGTATCAACTTGGATTTAATGTCCACGTGATTACTTCGGAACCTCGACAACAGGAACCAAGTAGAAATATTAATTACCACGATTTTACCTTGGGCCCTTTAAACCCAGTGGAGGTTGGAAACCAGCGGGAGAAGCCTGCACATACATAGCATAAACAACAGGGCATAAACAACATAGCATAAACAACAGCGAAAATTCTTCTTACTGAATACCCAATAATGATAATTTGTTAGTGAATCGGTTGATGGTACTGCAGTGATTATTAAATCAGGAGTATTGTTGGTCAAAATTAGGAGTGAGTTAAGTGATAGGGTTGGAGTGCTCCTCCAGTGAACTTTATCATGTCCGAGTGTACTTAAGATGTGTTGTTAGATGTAACAGTGTTTCAATTCCACAACCACTCGGCATTGTGTGATTTAAATAGTTATTATGAGTGGAATTGATCGATTAAGGAGATAAGACTACTTTAATTCATAACAAATTTTCGAGGTTTTCATGTGTTTTCCGTGTGTTTTTCCAGTAAATGTTAAGGTTATTAATTGTGTTTATACTCTTCTTGTGTTGGCCTCACTAATGCGTAACATAGTATTCATGTCAGGGGGTTTAGATTCTTCCAATTTGCGACGTCTCTCTCGCTATGAAAATTGATTGCATTCAATTAACGTAAAATATGTATGTGATACATTCATCTTGTAAGAATTCAATTAATGTTCGTAATTATCACGTATTTATCCTGTGACCATGTAGAGAGAGCACGTTTCGCCACACATCCTCGGTGTTTTGAAGTGCCTGAAGCCATTGCAGAGAAATGTATCACACAAATCTCGAAAACAAAATAAAAAGTGACCATATATATGGTTATGTGAATTGTTGCAAAATCATAATATAAACATGTATCTAACATATAAAACGGTTGTGTTATATGATTGTCCAGCAGCACTAACCTAAGTATCCCACCGCCATTAAGCTACTGGTAGACCGTGTACCCAGCTGCAAATCGTGCAATAATAACTCAACCTATATAATAAACTGCCGCATGTCAGAGTTGCCAGATGATTTTAGTAAAATAGAACATTTAATTTTTTTTAATACAGCAATTCTTCAAATGTCAAAATAAAAAAACACAATACTCTAAATAAGACACATCTCGTAGCCCTGAATACATGCACACGTTTATATACATGTATACATGTGTATCTCAAAAACTAGAGGCAATGAGTGAAAACTGGTTTCGTATCTACAACCAACACCCCAAAATTAGGCTAGAGCAACTATGTTATTTTCACGTTTGCCTCAATTTCTCTGTAAACTGATGTTATAAGTCAAGGACTCTTATCTTCCGTTACAATAAAAAAATTATGGCATTCTTTTGCACTGGGTACCCATATTAGTGATACTACAAGGTTATTCGGATTGAAGAATGTAGAGAATCGTCAACCCACACTTAAAGATCTATCTCGTAGCTATATCATGCTGCAAGCTGCCACCTCATAGTGAGGGAATCAGTAGGCAAAGAAATCTCAATACAGCGAACATGAAGCTTCGTTTCGTAGCTATATCACGCTGCAAGCAGTCACTCTGTGAATAAATCGATAATCATCTATCTAACTGGGAAAGACATATTACCGAAGTCTCCAACCAAGCAATCCCAACCATCACACAGAGAACTATCCCAAGAATAAACCAACATATGAAACACTCCTGATCCAAACAAGATATCATCACGTCTTCAACTACTTAAGAAGACACGGGCACTCGTCAATTCTGTACCGCAAACTCCTAAACCTCAGGCATCAAATAAGGCAAACATACAAACGCATATACAATACAACGTATAACCACACAATCACAAACATAAAGATAAACGAAAATCCCAAACAATTTTGGTCTTTCATCAAACACATGGCTAGCAACTACACAAAACAAAACACACCTTACATCAAACTCAACAGCATCTACTATCACTCCACGAGTAACAAAGAACCCTTATTCCGAACATAATGGTCAAATGACTCCGACAATTTTATGAAAACCACATAGATGACGTTGAAACACAGATGACGGTCATTACACCACGCCTCAAACCGCACGAGACAGATGACATTACCTGCCCAAACATCCCCAATTCCCAGCCATCACACTCGAAGAACTCAAACAAGCACTGTGAACATTTATGCAAAAAGCGCCAGGACACATACAAATCACAACGTATCACCTAAAAAACCTCCCTCCCAACATGCTCCAATACTTGCTATATATTCAACAACGCAATCTCCGCGGGATACTTCCCTACTAAACTTAACCCTTTGGCGACCCATTTTTTTCTAGTTTGGAAAAAAAATTGTAAGTTTTTTTACTTAAATTATAACTATGGGGCATAATAATACATGTAGATACTTCAAAGTTTATTTTCAAAGGAAAAATTATAAGAGGACTGTATGGTCCACTTGGACCTGAAACAGTGCTAAACAAAGGAGAACCATATGGTCCTATTGGACTTGTGGGAAAATTTCAAGCAAATTACTGATAAATATTTTCTTTCTTTGTGTATTATCTTGCAAAATAAAACATATAATGGTACAATATAAAAATTAAATTTACAAATAGAAATTTCACTCAGCCCTCTTACAAGTCAGTCACAGTTTCAAAACAGTTTAGTTTTGATGGAAAGCTTCAAAGCAGTTTCTGTTTCTCTCAAAACATAGATGTACAACGCATTTCTTGCAAAACATGTGTATTTTGCCTTTGCAACCTGGGATTTTACACGTTCCTCTGTTCTCATGAAAAGTTGGTAAGTGATTTACAGCCACCGTAGTCGAGTGGTATGCGGCCCGTGTTCTGTATCGGGTCTCTGCTTGTGCAGAAAGACTGCGTGCGGGTTCGAAACCCGGCAATGAATACGAGCTGTTTCTCGTTTCACGCCGTGAGCTCGCACTTATCGGTAAGACCTCAACTCATCGCCCATGGACACATCCCAGGATCGTCGCATGGACCTCACCATCATCCTTACTCTAAGAATGTTAACCTTAAGAATTTAAAAACCAATGTACTAAATGTCTATGTACTGTGTACTTGATTGGAAATAAAAGAAAGATTGTTACACCATCATGCCTGATGCTTTCATCTGGAATCGGTACTGTTGCTTTTCCTGTCTTCCTTTTCTTTGCATACTTTTGCTGCACACTCTCGTCTGATGGTCGCCCTCTCTCCTTCAGAGTGTTCTTTCCGTTTTTGATCAGGGAATTTGCCAACTTCAGTTTGAAGTCACATAACGATGTCTTATAATAATATACAACTCCCTTAGAATTTTCAGCTCTACGCAATAGTAAGTAACTGTTCACCACTGCCATGTCAAACAAGTGAAACATTAGTCTGAAATAGAATAGAATAGAATAGAATGAGGCTATAGGAACGAACCTTCTGGCCCATTCTTGGGTCGGATAATTACTTCGATAATTATTCGGTTGTTTACCCAAGTCCCATGCCGTATTTCTAGCCGCGTCAACCATGTCGGCAGCGGGATTCGAACCCGGGTCTTTCCGCTCGCAAGCAGACTCGCTCACCAGTCGACCAAGCTGGTGATACACCAGTCGACCAAGCTAGTGATAGACGACCAAGCTGGTGATGAGTCGACCAAGCTGGTGATAAGTCGACCAAGCTGGTGATTAGTCGACCAAGCTGGTGATTAGTCGACCAAGCTGGTGATAAGTCGACCAAGCTGGTGATCTTATCTTAACTGGTGAAATAATATCTCTTAGCGTGGAAGTTCATGCGGTACTGGTCATGCAGATCAGTACCCCCCATATAAATGTTGTAGCGCGACACAATATTAGGAACTAATACCTCTATCCTCTCTTTTGCTTTGCGATCAAATTTCTCTCGCTGATGTAATGGAGCAGACATCAGGAAACTAGAAGCAAGGCAAACAGACCTGTTATCATGCCATTTCACAGTAGTGATTGAAACGCCATCAATTTCAGTCACATGTTCATCAAATGAACCTCTGTCCTGCTCACGTAACTGTTTATCAGATTTGACCTTCAACCCTCTAAGTCTTCTTTCTTGAACAGTTCCGCAAGCCCATATTTTCCTCAATGCCAAATGAGAAATTTGTTTCAGTGATGTGAACCAGTTATCAAAATAGATCTTGTTGTTTTTGCCATCTGGAATGGTTCCGGCCAAGTTCAGAACAGCATTAGAGCTTGGACCCAGATCAGGGACACCTGCCCTGGCCACAGGCATAATTTTTCCTGAGTATGGGAAGACGTCGTAAACGACGCCGTTACTGTCTGCAAGAACAAATATTTTATATCCCCATTTATTGGGTTTCTTTGGGATATATTGCTTGAGTGAAGACTTGCCCTCGAAGGGAACTATTTGCTCGTCAACGCATAAATTTTCTTCCATAGGGATTTACTTGAACTTCTCCTTCAGATGGTCAACAAGGACTCTCATTTTAGCTAGTTTGTCACTTGAATTCAATGAGGAATTATCAACCAAATGTAGATTCGATTTTATATTTTCCCATCTTTCTTGTGACATAATTTAAGAAATATTTTCATTCAAAGCATGAGCTGACCAATGAAGACGAGTGTTATCAATTTTGGTCACAGGCATTTGCATGCATATCCTAACCACTGTTCAAATTCAAAATTAGTTAGATTGAGGGATTTTGATGGATAGTTTTGCAGAGCAAATAGATTAGTTTGTTCACAAATTTGTTCAGTTATGTCATCAGATACCAGACTCTTGAAGTAATACATTGGAGACTCAATGTTGTCATTTTCGATGAGATGGCTTTCAAATACATGAACATCCTCTTCCATGTGTGGTGATGTTCTCACAGAATGCCAATGAATACGATCAGATTTCTTCCTTCTGCTTGTTACTGTAGTGTCAACACTACATTGTTCAGCAAGTAGGTCCTCTCGATCCTCCATCTTGTGTTCATTTTCACTTAAATTTTCCATGAGGGCTTCAAAATCAGGATCTAGAACATCATCGTCAGACAAATCTGACTCCACATCACTTGTACAATCTAGTGAGGCTATTTTACTGGCGATGCTGCTGGGCTTTATCCTCGTACTTCTGTAGAATGATGATGCAGAGAATGCACAGGAGGTACCTGGAAACAAGAACCTTGTAAATATAAATTTGGCTCTTTTCAAAAAGGACTTGTTATGCCATATCGGCTTACCACACCAAAATTAAAAAAGAATAAATCGTTGATATACATCGACAAATAATTATGAACAAAAGATGATGGAATATATTTGGGAAATTTTCAAATCCCAAAACAAGTCGTGTTTTCTGTGACAAAATAGCTGAGAAGAGTATAAATTAAACTATAACATCCAAATCGTAACATTTGTATATGCTCTTTATATATTTGATATTTTTTAAAAATTATATTCAAATGATCACGTCATATTACATGACTATGCAAATATCAGAGACTCTAGAAATATATATCTGGAATACAAATAATTGAGCTACTACATTCTTTTGAAGTAATGAATAACACTGTTATTTTTAATATCTGCCTAAAAATCCGGTTAGACAAATAATTTAGTGATAACAAATAGTAATATTATGAAAATAAATTCTCAAGACCAACTAGACCATACAGTCCTTTTTACTTGTGCCTTTCCCAAGACCAGAAGGACCATATGGTCTTCTTAACAAAATATAACGTAAATATCTTACTAAAAACAAAAACGTCACTCTAAAGACTTCAAGTTTCAACCTAAATACTCATCTTGCATCAATAAATTATTCAGACTCAAATCTCACCTGGTGTATGTGCCATTTTAGTTCAAAAAATGAACTTTCATGGAGAACAGAACAGTACGTCTAAGCTCACAAATACCGTCTGTACACTGATGCAATGAAGCATGCTGAGAGCCAGGCAGCCAAAAGAACGACGCTATAACATGTTCTGACGCGTTCAAATCTAGTAGCAACCTCATATTGCTCACTGTTTAATTATTAGAACAATTATCCAAAAGAGGACCGTATGGTCCTTTTGGTCGCTAAAGGGTTAAACATACCATCATGATTTTTCTCCCAAATCGTCCACCTCACAACACAAAGTAAAAAAATACTGCCCAATATCACTACTCGACACCCACGCAGAACTTCTCGATAAATCCTCACTTGCAGACTCACAAACCACCTTACTATACACAGCATATACAACAACAGACTACACGGCTTCCAACACGGAAAAGTAACAAAACTGATGTTATCCTACGAGACGTATCCAAAGCATTCGACAAGGTCTGACTCACAGGTCTAAAATTCAAACTTTCGCAATTAGACATTGACCCACTTTTCACAAAAATTCTTACAGACTTCCTTTCAGACCGCACTACAGCAATCCTAATCGCAAACTACTTAGGGCAACCTTTTCACATCAAATCAGGAGTGCCACAAGGTGCAGTGCTCTCCCCAGCACTGCACAACTTCTACACGCATAACCTCCATCCGTCCATATCTAATACTTATTACATCGCATTCGCTGATGACATCACACAGATCACATTCGGTCACAACTCCCACAACATGGCAGCGCGACTAACAACGAAAACAACAAAAATACAAACAAACGCAAACAAATTCAAAATTATAGCTATCAGCCGCCTCACATAGCACGCTCCTCACAAATCAGGCAAAGTTTTAAGTCCCCACCTCGGCACCCAGCGGTACACTTCACACGTCACATAAAGGAGAGCAATAGCACTAAACAATCTCTCCCACCTATACCGCTTCTAACACATGCACCCTGACACGAAACACAAACTTTACCAAGCTCAACCCTCATATACTTAGTAATTCCACTTCACAAATTATTGCCTACTTCCATCTCACAACTACAGCGTATACAAAAAAACACCAGATTCATTACTAACGCCGAATGGCAAGACTTTAACACGTTAGCTCAATTACGCCGTCAAACAAAACCACCCTTCATTCACACCCTCCTACACGAACACGCGAAGAGAATTTAGAACAACATTGAAAACACGTTTCCACAATTGTACCTGTACCTCACATTCTCACACAAGGCCAGACAAATACCATGCAGTGCATTCCTAGGCTCAAAAACAAAAATATAAAGTCCCCCTCCAATGCCAAAATACACAAAACACCCCACACCGACGTACCTAGCATTAGTCCCGCCTCTGGGGTACCAAAGCAAAAAACGTCAACTAGACGTCATGCCCCAATCGGCTACAATCATAGCCTGTTTTTGCAAGCTACTAATTTCGTTTTGTACGCTTAGCCCTAACCGGCTTCATGCCCCTCTATCACCAACCCCAGTCATCAATGTAATAACAATGAGAACCTAACTCTTTATAGACACAGTCCAAATCCCTGACGGGTAATTGTGGCATAATGTATAAATTAGTACTTGACACCTCAACGGAGACGCCTTGGCTTGAGTGAGGGGTGCTGCGGCGACAGGCCCAGTCGTGGGTTGAGCTCGGCCACGTAGGGTGTCGGGTCCCCAGTCGGGACCGTGTTAGTATGAGCAAGAAAAGGCTCAGGTGCAGGTTGAATTGCCGGTTGTGATTTGGAAGTAGTCGTTGTCGTGGAGATCTGTACTCTTAGAATATTTGGCTAAGTAGATTCAGTAACTAACACCATTTTAGGGATAATTGTCACATTAATAGAGGTTGTGTGTCACCGTTGGTGGTTGTCCTCTTCGCATTGTGCACGGTTTGAAGACATCCATTCGTTACGGAAAGCACTGCTGACTGAAGACCAAGCCTAATAGAGGTAAGCGAATTCGTGCTATAAAATACCGTAGAGTTGCAACTGCTAGTCCTAACGACAGTAATATAATCCTACCCAAAAACAAACCTCATGGATAGACTTCTACCACTCAATACATGTGCGCAATGCGCTCATTTCTATTACCCTCCTTGCATCCCAACCGTTTCAACCCTATGCTTAAACACATCCTGCGCCAAACTCTCTCATATCTTTCCCACTAGTATCGACCATCACCATCTGTGCTGACCAATCTGCAGACCAGTTGTCTCAAAAAAGGCTGTCCAAGCGGCTACTTAATTGAATGCCCTGAGCCAGTGGGCTTGAGCCGCTTGATTCGACACTCACTACAAAGTTCTCTTTGCGCCAAGACCTCTACGCGTAGTCCCACACAAAAAAAAACAACGGATTGAGCGCAAGCAGCGATGTATAACTGTATTGAGATTTTTTGCCTGCTAGTTAATTTGCTCGCATCCTTTCTTAAATAAAAAATTTATTCGATACGGGTATACATCAAATATATAATGGTTTTTAAATGCTTCACGAGATAGTGTCCATCTACCTTGTAAATTGAGGTATAGGCTCGTAGGAACACGTTGCGTTGATCTTGAAGTGTGAGAAAATAGTTTAAGTCAAATCAGTCAGTCAGTCAGCCACGGGTAGGAGAGAACCATCAAAACCAGGGACCTGGCAACGCTAGTACAGATCGGTAACCCCTAGGCAACAGTGTCACAATGTGATGGTTTGCAGTATGATATATCAGGTTGTAACAGGAGTTCTGTCCATTTTTTAACTTGAAATAAAGTGAAAATCCTGTCAAAATTATATTTATTTAGTCTTCAACAT
Organism: Trinorchestia longiramus; assembly: GCA_006783055.1. Classification (NCBI taxonomy): domain Eukaryota; kingdom Metazoa; phylum Arthropoda; class Malacostraca; order Amphipoda; family Talitridae; genus Trinorchestia; species Trinorchestia longiramus. Next base: position 77,798 of record VCRD01001558.1, on the reverse strand, counting down.
AGTCACCATTTTTATTAATTACATCTTCACATCTTACCATACGCTTTCTGATTCCTTCTTCATAGAATTTAGCCAGTTTGGACTCAAAAAAAGAAACTAGCTTCATTTCGACCTCTTCTCTTGAAGTAAGCCTATGTCCCATTAAATGATTCTGTAAGCTCCTGAAAAGATGAAAATCGGTTGGAGCAAGATCGGGAGAATATGGTGGATGATGCATGACTTTCCAGCCAAATTTTTCAATGAGATTTTTGGTTGTTCTTGAAGTGTGGGGTCTGGCATTGTCATGGTGCAGAATCACTCCTTTTCGATTGATCAAAGAAGGCCGTTTTTCCTGTAAAACTGCTTTTAAACGAGTTAGCTGCTGACAGTAAACTTCAGATGTTATTGTTTAATTGTCACCCATTAGTTTATAATAAATTCCCTTCAAATCCCACCATACGCACAAAAGAATTTTTTTAGAGGGCAGTTCACTTCTCGGCTGTGGAATTGGCTTTGAACCACGACTTAGCCACTGTCTTTTGCGCTGAACATTATTGTAAAGGATCCACTTCTCGTCGCCAGTTATGATTCGGTCTAAAAAAGGTGCCTGAAGTTCACGGGAACGCAGTGAAACACAACAGGTCACACGCTGTTGCCTGTTGATTTCTGACATCGTGTGGGACCCATTTCCCAGCCTTTGAGACTTTGACAAGTCTTCATTTCCCGATATATAGTCATATGGCTTACATTAAAGGTTTTGCTCAGTTCTCTAGTAGCGTAGGTTGGATTTTCATCAATGGCAGCTTGCAATTGCTCAGAATTGAGTTGTTTTGAACATCCTGCTCTCGGTTTGTCTTTCAGACTGAAGTCATCCTTTTTGAAACGTGAAAACCATCTTCTGCAAGTCTTTTCATTCACAACATCATTTCCATAAGTGTCTTTAAGTGTTTTTGCTGCTGAGCTCGCCGTATTGCCTTTATGAAATTCAAACAGTGATATATGCCTGATATGCTCTTTACTTGGAGTGTACATTAGGGCTAAAAACAGTTATTAATAACGATAATTATCACTCACACAATCTGAAAGAAGAAATAATATTTTATCAATTACCATAGATAAGCATACAACATTAACAAGCTAAATTGAAGTAATCGTGCCCTAAACATATAGCTCAAAAATTGGACAGAACTTCTGTTACAACCTGATACATATGTACTTACGAGACGAATCTCGTAGTGTGAGCAGACGATTCACTCCAAGGATGTTGAACAATGCAGCAAATGTAACACAAACGGAGAGGTAACGTGAGTACATATTCAGCTAACGATTTCTCACACCGATTTTAATCCTCCCATGAAGAAATACGAGTATCGTACTGAAATGCATGATCTGTTTTATTGCAACAAGTTACACCATGTGTAAACAGCGCTTCTACCTTTAAACCACTTAGAGCAGTAGAACTTTCGCCTTGTTGCTCTAACGATACACTGTGACTGTGGATTATATGAGAGAAATTCTCATCGCTTTGTAATCAACTAATCAGAACGAGAAACAGTACAGGTCTTATCAGCGTCTCAAAGAGAGAATGGCCGCTTCATACCTAAGAAAATTAGCTACTCAGGGTTACATTGTTAAATATATCAAGACACAGGCATTTAGGTACATCCTATTTTGTTCCTTCTCCCAAAACTCTTTACTTCGAATGTGACTTGTTTGTGAGGAGCTCTTCTGTCTCGCTCTGAACAAATGCAGAATACGCACTTCAATGCTCAGTAAATTAGTAGTAGCTGGTAACTGATATAGAGTCTGTTTTCAACAGCACATGCAAGCTTATCACATTTTTACGAGCGGTTACGAGTCAACGCTTCAAACCTAGCCTGCCTTACCAAGTAGCCTGTAATGAACTTCAAATAAAATACGATCCCTGATTTCAAAAAGCCAGTATCCCCTGAAATTTCACTTGAGATAACGATGATCTCCAATGAAAGTTGTAAATACTTTAAAAATTGACTGAAGTAAACAGACAATTCCATAAACCCAGTTAAAAGTCCAAACTGCAAGCCGGGCTTCTATTGACTCACCAAGATATCAGATTGACCATTAGCTTATTGCAAATCAATGCTGTGTTCCTATAAGGTTCTTCAGAAAATAATTTCCAATTTCAGAATAAAATTTGGTTCGTTGAAAAATTAATACCAAGATGTTTTCATTGGTCAAAGTATGATCCTTGAACAGCTATGCATCTTTGCCCTCGACCAACCAGATCATTTATACCTTGAAAAAAATTATTCGCCATTAATGCTAGGAAATCCTTGAACGTTAATTTCGCCTCGGCTTTTGAGCTGAAAGTTTTATTGCATATACAAATGTTTAGAAGCTTGAAAAAAATAGTCTGTGGTTGAATGACCCGGAGAATAAGGGGGAGGATGCAAAGTCTCGTATCCTGAGTCTGAGTTTCTGCAGCACTTTCTTAGCAACATGTTACCGTGCATTGTCGTGGAACAGAATTAGTCTACACCGATTACCCGGTGCAGGTCTCATTGTTCACAGGTGAACATGCAATTCTTATGGTTGATTGCAGTAAACCTCTTATGATTCTACGGATGGCTTCTAGAAAGCTGTAATAGACAACACTAATGGCAGACCACCAGCCACTATAATCTGCTCATTCAACTTTAGTTTTAGGAAATATTTGGGTGGTTCATCACAACCAAGTAATTAACCTGATCGTTAACGATTGTCATGAAGGATCTAATTTTCTCTTAATCGACTATTCGGTGATGAAATGGATCATTGATATTTCACAGAAAAGAACATCGAGCACACCACAATACGCAGAGCTTTCTTGATTCTCATAGAGTTCATGCGGGACCCAGTTATCGAGCTTCTTGACCTTACCACTCTGTTTCAGATGGTCGATCACCGTTGAAACACTCGAAGTTCCTTAAACATTTTTCCGTCACTTTGCTATTAGTTTTGTTCAACAATTGCTTGAAAACGTTTGTTGTCCAGAGTGCAAGACCGTCCTCTACCCTTTTCTCTTTGAAGAATGCGTTGTACGAATTCGAAATTAACCGGTTTTTTAAGAACTCCACCCATACCAGCTCACTCAATACATGACATTCGCAATTGTACCACTCCTTACTTATCAAACACCTTGGCTGTGATTACTGTTGCAGGACAGCACCATGACCACTGAAATCCGGTGATACAGATATTTCACAGTAGGTCGTGAAATCTCTAACACAGTAAGATCTCTAACGGTCGGTCATCGTGTACGCGAGTCGAGAAGAGTGACGCGACTCAGGACGACTGTACAACCTTCAACTAACACGTTGTACACTAGTTCAGTTCGGAGACTCAGATATTATCAGTCTAAACAAAATATTTTGTGATGTAAAAGAACAATCTGACAGCGGTCTTCTTTCAGTCGATATCAATTTCAAGATAAAAGTCATTGAAAGGAACTCGTTGAATTTGAAAGTATATAAAAACACTTGCTCGTTGAAATCACTATTTATTACTCGAAAAGATATTCCATTAACGCCTAAATAAAACTTCAAAACAATGTAGATATCATCTAAGTATAATTAATATATAAAGAATACTAAAGGAATGCGCAGCAACCACGATTTCTTAGTATTTCTCTTTCACAAGCAGGGAAATCAAATGAAATTAATCCTTTGACCTCGTGATAACTTGGACTTTCTTGTAGACAAAAAAAATTTGAGACCCTTGACTTGATGAGCATTTTTAAGGGACTTGAAAGAAGAAATTCTGCGTAAACTTTCGTAAAAATTTGCTAAAGTGAAAGCGTGGTATATTTGAGACACCTTCGCTTTTACTTTGGGAAATGTTGAAAGAAAAATGCGATGAAAAGTTAAGGCAGAATTTCGAAAATATTGACACCCCACAGGCCGATAATAAATGCGAAAGTACTAAAAATATTGAATGGTTTCACTAGCATTGAATTGAAGAAAATTAAAATCAACGAGAAAATACCTTTAAGCCTTTATGAACGCCTTCGTCTTATTCATATTTTTAGTGAAAAAACTCGAAATGAATATGAATTGCACAGAATAATATTTCAAAGATAAAGTTGAAATACGTCAGCGTCATTCGCGCAGAATTGTAAACAGGAATTGTCCTCTTTCGAGATGAAGAGTCATGTGATGAACGTGCCTTCCTATACTCATCAACCCAACGTCCAATTTAGGTCTCCACAGATACATAAACCACCTCAATATACCACGATCAAGGGATAAATACCACTGAATTGTACCCTAAAACTAAGAGAGACCATTTCTAACCTCTATGAAATGCAGTCACTTCCCATATCAAGATGAAAGCACTCAAGGTGGAAGAAATGAAGAACTTCTTCGGTACGGTCGAATTAATCAAATAATTTCTTTCTCACAACACGTATGTATTAGGAATAAGGTTTCCATCCAAAGATTGTATTGTTTTAAATTTAACAAATATAAATTCCATACTAAAACAAATGGGCTTTTCTACATTTTAGCAAGCTCAGCACTTAGCTCTCCCAACAAAATTGGTAGGGGGCATAAACGTGATTATGAAGCACGATAATTAACGCGTAGCTGAAACCTAAGTAGATTTCACGAGATGTACGGATGATACCACAGCAAATCATGTGTGTACGATTCGAACATACATATTAGAATTTCAGAACTTGTATAGATACTGGACTCTGCAAATTTATGCCAAATTCTTGACATTAGAAATTTCCAGGATATACCCATTGTATAACAACGCCTTCACGGATTATTCAGATACTTTTATGTGATATCATTGGAATCTTTCTTCAAGAAGCGAATTAACAAGACATTGCAATGAAAAATATATGAATAAAAACTGATTTCGTAATCTCAACTATCCAGAGTAAATAATCGGAGTTGCGTAAAAAAAGTAAAGCAATTGGTTTCATCAAAATCCATTTCGATTGTTAGGGCAACCAAATGCGACTACGATGAGTTGCCTCCTAGCAAGTCGTATAAACTAAGCAAAAAAATATAAAGATTCAATGATTCCTCTACTTCATACCTGCATTGCAACGGTGATAAAATCTCACGAGTTCTAATTTGCTGTTTCTTTTTCTCATGCCACTCTCTTGAAATGGAAGCTCATGGCCGAGTGTAGAAGTGTAGGGATAGGCAGCTCTTACCAACGATGAATGACCATTTCAAAACACACCAGAAATGATAAAAAACATCTCTGTTCTATTCTGTGCATTAAACAGTGACAGTCTTCAAAGTTGCTTTCTGTACCTTGTTGATCTTGTCACCCAAGCTCACAGCCATGCCCTGTAAAGAGTTAGAATAATTATGAGTCATACGGAAAGAAGAAATGTAAAAGGCACTACAACGCATTCTAACGATAGAATCACAGGACAGCGAAGTCATAAGTGATCAACAATAGTGAGAGCGCCACTTCCGCACACGTCCTAAACGAGGCACAGTGGTCACGGTGTTTTTTATTTTTTCAACTAATTTAATAGGTTCACGGTTCTCAAACGTTCGTTTTGAGGTAGATAAACTGCGTCAATTATTAAAGTCATTAGACATTTATTCAAACAGCGCCAGCCAATTCAAACATATGTGTAATATCAACTTACATAATCGACAGTGAATCTATATACCTCTCTCTCCCTCTGTGTATCCGTCCCGTTACTACCGATCTATTACTGAAGAAAAATTATTGAACTGAAATCAGAACGGGTGCACCCGTACAGGGTGGGCCACAAAAGTTTCATTTTTTTCAAATACTTATAACTGCGTAACTAATGATCGTAGAAACTTCAGCGTGATCTTACTTTCACTGACATTTATTGTACTTTTATTAGGTAAAACCATTTTGTATTTATTGACATCGTTTCCGAAAAGGTAATCGAAAAGTGAGGATGATTTTTTTCGCCATTGCGCGAGGGGAATTCTAAAAACACAATCTGATTTTGTTTTCATAAAAAAGTGAATATAAAAAATGAAAAATAACAGTAACAGACCTTTAAAGCAAAATATTTACTTTTCATGTAAACATAAGCACATAATATTTCCATTAGTGGTCCAATAATTGAAATTGAATAATTGAAAATTGGTCCGATAACAAAGCCAGACCCAGAGAACCCAATCCAAACTGAAATTTGTTCAGGAGATTGTTTTTTCGAAAAAAAATCGTTGGTGGCTGTTTGTACGGCGAATATGAACTATTATTTTGAAGATTAACCACACCATTCATATAGAAAGCCGCTTCGTCTGATATAACGAGGATTTCAAGAAATTTTTCACGTCTCTCTATCAACCATTCACAAAATGTCATTCTTTCGAAATCATTTTCTTACAGTTCCTGGCGAATCTTCGATTTGTAAGAAAATAGACTCTCTTAACAATTCTGCAAACCCTTGACCGAGATAAATTTGTACCATGTCGTCGACTTGAAAAGTTTTCATTCGCTTCAATTTGGCAGCGCATCATTTCGATGTTTTCTGGTATTCTCGTGAAACGTCAAGAAATTCCCCTTGTTTCTATTGAGTAGTGTTCCATGTGTAGAAAATTTTGCAACAGTTTTTCTCACAGAAGGTTCGCTTACACTTCTTCCTTAAAAATGATTTTGAAATAGTTGAACGACTTATGTGACATTTCTGATATCATTGAAAGTTATCACTAAGAACATTCGCTCCTCTTTTGCCAATTGCATTGTTAAGGGTCGATGGTGAAGAAATTAATTTTTGCATTTGTAAAGTGAAATTGAATTAAGAACGGTTTAAAAAATGGGAATGATGCATCAATGATACATCTTTACTGCGATTCTAAAAAAATAGTAAACATTCTTTTTTAGAGCTTCTAGAATTACCCTTGCCCAATGGCGAAAAAAAATAATCCTCGCTTTTCGATCACCTGTTCGTAAACTGTCTATGAATGCAAAATGATTTAACCAGATAAAAGTACAATAAATGGCAGTGAAAATGAGATTACGCTGAAATTTCTACGACTATTAGTGGCGAAGTTATAGGTATTTAAAAAAGGGAATTTTTTGTGGTCCGCCCTGTATAATAAGCATTGTATTGTGGATACGAAAGGCGTCGGATTACTATAAAATATGGAGTTTTTCCCCGTTACATATTAGCCTTCTTCTCCTACATGGCCATGTTATCGGTAGATAAAAGAGAGAATGGAAGTTCTGTAAATATTCATGAAAAATATTCAGATTCTGATACTACCACAGGTAAAACTGAAAAACGTATTTTATTTCGTAGATCATTAATTTTATCATTTTCAAGCCGTGGAATTCCAACGGGTACTACCTACGCCATGTTATCGGCAGATAAGATACAGAATGGAAGTTCTCTACATGATGATGAGAATTATTCATTTAAAACACAATCACTCGTCGTAAATCTTTAATACATTCGTCTTTATCATAATTTCAAATTAGTCGAATCTAAACTGTGTAATTTTCACTGAACTATCTACTCTCTAATACACTGGAGGCTTCTGTAGATATACATTGAATTGACCAGCGTTGTTCGAATAATTTTCTGATCGCTTTAATAATCCACAATTTTTTATCTCAAAACGAACATTTGAAAACCCCGAGGCCCTTTGAATTTATGAACAAATAAGGACCACCCTTATGTGTGGTAATGAATAATCAAACATGACAAACATAAAATTAGGACCAAATTCGTGAGTTGAAGCAACATATGTGTAATATTATTCGTTGAAAAAGACGTGTGTAGTTAGTTCTATCACATGTTTCCCTGAATGTAAGCTTTACCTCAGGAACTACTTGAAACGTAAATTATTTCGAAAAATTAAAGATCAACTATACGGCAATGAATTAGAATTAACTTTCTAAAGAAATATTGCATACTCTGGCGCCAATAAGCTCCAACGCATGTTGACTAGCACAGTAATAAGCTACAATGAATATTGTTAAATCTTTCCGCCACTTCTGTACAAACGTTCCAAGTTCGACTGTAGCTAACCTGTCGCGAAATCAAATCGAGTAATTTCATGATCAGTAGAACACATGAAAATATCAAGTGATAAGTTAACACACTAAATTAGACTAGCAACCGATTGCATAAAGTGATTAAATATGATTTTCCATAGCTAAGATATGAGAACCAATGATAAAAATTACACACGCTCCAGACCCAACGTACATATAAAATTAATGGCTGACTAACTACATGGAGTGCTGACCTGACTCTTGGCCCTGATGCGGATGTGACCCACGACGGAGTTGTCCTTGCCGTTTATGGGAGTCTCGATGCTGAGGTTTGCCAAGGCGTCCTCCCCAAAGATGGAACGCGCGTACAGATTGGCGGCCATGTAGTCACCGAAGCCTTGCAGAGCGCGGGCCGGAGTGAGGCATTTCATGTTGGTGGATTTGCAGAGGTAGTCAAGGTAACCCTTCAGCTCTGTCATATGGGTCGCTACTGTCACCTGAATCAGAGGCATGCAAGACCAGGTTAGTAAGAGGATCACATATCTGTGCTTCTAGTTGATTCGTTTGTGAAAGATGTCAAATATTAGCAAGGGAACAACCCACTTGGATGGCTATTATTGCCAGAAAACACGTCGAAATTTAATGAAGCTCACACACACAAACATGTCTTCCTTTATTTCAAGCTAGTAGATGACAGTAAACGCAGATGGGAAAACAATTGCAATCAATTGTTTGGCGTAAGTTGACTCCCTACCAAGTAGAATAGATAAGAAGCAAATTGTACAGGGATCCTGCTTCAGCAAACAGAGGTACAGGGAGGCTGAAGATCTAAAAAAAACTCCTTGAAAATTCATATTGAGTGGATGAGTAACGATATAGTAACGATATAGTAACGCGGAATTTGTATCACAGGCGTAAAAATTTCTGAAGCATTTGTAACATCTTAAGTTCTAGGAAGTTTCTTGGATCCTGGGCATGTGTTAGGTAAAAATAAAACCTACTGCTTTAGGAGTGAGGAAACTTCGAAATTTTGTTCAACAGACAGCCCAGGGTGAGAAGTCACATTCTGGCTTATAGGCTGACCGCCAAAGCAAAAGTTCACCACTCAGATTCAAAATTTGGCTAAGGTGAGAGCAGAAACAAGCATTTCGAGGTTATAAATAATGTATGCAACTTTTGAAGAATTATCGAACGTAGCGTAGCCGTCTTCACAGCCGTTCATAATAAGAGTTAATTTACTTTTTAAAACTTGCATGAATTACTGTATGTCGACACTTCAAGGCTCTGCTGACAGCTGGCAGCAGAAATGAACCCTACGATAATACTGGGTCACATGTCCGTTATGGTTTATCAACGGAAACAATTGTTTCCCAGTTTTCACCAAAAACCTTTGCGACACAACAAAATAGAAAAATGTACATCTAATCTTCAATATGTATAAAACATGCTTCTCAAAATCCGAACTACAAAGAAAAAATGTATTAATCTAGGTTACTCAACTATAAAGTGTCGTAACAGCGGTGGATTCAGAGTAGCTCAAGCATCGTGAATCCATTTTGTGGCAGCATCATAGCTAGTTCAGGTGATCAAATAAAAATAACATGGAAACAGTGTTTTCTGTAATATTGGTATAAAGAATAAAAAGAAACACGATAAGTCTAACCTTATTCTCCCACTCGAACTCCATCCACATTTGCCGAAACTCAAGGTCAGTGCAGGTCGCAGGCACGATGTAGTCCATGATGTCGATGTGAATGTCATTGAGGATGACCACGTTACGGTCACTCGTGGATCCTTTGATGTCATACACTGCACAGAATTTTCGAAGCTTAAAGAATGTCATCGAAATATTCGATGTTTCGATTACTTCATGCGTGAAGATAACCAACACCACAACTCAACTGTAACACACAACTTTTAATTTCTATTTATTATCGAATATATAATATAAATCACGATTTTTGAATCGGATTCGCTATTCACAAACAGATCTGCAGATTACTGTGCGCAAACTATCTCTAAACGTTCTTAAAAACGTATTTCAAGTCCTCATGTTAAGTTTTCTTAAGTTTGTATGAAAACTTACAGCTGTGAAGATACAGCAGGTGTCAAGAGACAACGAAATAATTATTAATTAATTAATTATTAATTATATTAAGTATTAATAATAATTAATATATATGTATATACGTATTTCCAATGCAAGCACCTGCAACCGGTAACTACCCACACACGCCAACTAACCGATGTTGCCAAAGATGAAGCCGTTCTCCGTGGACGTAACTTTAACGTTGGCCTTTATATTGCAGAAGTCGTGAGGAGCAAGTACAAGAGGTTGAGGCTTCTCTACGAGCTTGAGGTCACCCATGGTGGCAAGTTCAAGCGTGCAGTTCTGGAGAGTGTCTCCAGTCTGGTTCACCATAAGCACGTCCAGCACAATGTCGTACTGGTTGATATTCACATAAGCTTCCGCGTACACAGGATCACTGAAGCCCGTCAGCTGGTGAACCTGACATCAAGTATAGTCCAGTCTATAAGATTTTATTACAGAAGTCGTGCAGTTGGTGCAACTGGCGACAAGTCAGTATATTAGCTTAGATAATTGATATTACTAACGTTCCGTAGTTGGTGAACACGACATCAAGTATCACCTCGTATACTAGAAGTCATTACTATATTCTGTCAATTGGTGAATTAGACGAACTAAAGTCTAAAATATAACTTTGTATTGTCGACTCTCAATATAAAATAATCACGTTAAATTACTACACCTAATAAAATTCCAGACAACTAGTAAAAGTCAACTTGAGATTTAAGGTACTCATCATTTTCACTCAGAGGGTCGCTGAAAGAGGAAAACTACACTGGAAATTTCCAAAAGTAAGAAAAAACAATAATAAAAATGAAATTTACAACACACAGTACCAAAATCAGTACGATGAATTACCAACTATGGCTTCAACAATTTCTTCAGGTATGAAACTCAAACTCACCTTGCTAAGCTTACTCGTTGAGAGATCCATGGTCTCTTTCTTGACTCCAGACACAGCTTTGCTCATGGCCAAATCGAAAATATCATCAGTGTTGGAGAGATGCGACGACTTGATAAGATGAGAGAAACTGATGTGGTCATCGACGTGCTCCGTCACACCATCACTACCTTCTTTGGACTTCTTCTTTTTATTGGCCTCCTCTTCCTCCTCAGCCTTAACGGTGAGCATGTGTGACAGAGCGTCACGACACTTAGCAGTGAATATCTCAGACAAGATAGATGACCGCTCGGAAACGACATGAAGGCATAGCATGATACGGTCATAGTCATCATCCGTCATGGGCTTCTGAGGCAATCCTGACTTGCCGAGATGCACAATAGAGGTCATAATGAGCATGGCTTCACTAGCAAATCTGTTTTGTGCAGAAGTGTCACTCTCCAGCTCAAAGAATCGGAATACCATCTTCGCAAGAGTATTAGCGATCACAGATCCCAGGTAGAAGTTGCCTTGCATCAAATAATTTCTGAGAGGACAACGGTCATCAGTAGGGGAGGTGGAGACTCCTTTGCCACCAGAGGTGGAGAACACAGATTGAGTGGCGTACGTACCGTCAGCAGTGACGCGATGCTGAGTGGGAACTTGTTGCTGCTGCAGTTTCTCTTCATCGCTCGCACCCTCTTCACCCGCAGCTTTACGCAGCTCTGACTCAACGATGGGCAGCTCACCAAGGCTGCTTCGCACGGAACTTACGACGCCCGTGATCTCATCAATATTGCTCGCGTACTCGCCAAGGATCCAGAGGGTGTGGCGGTGAACAGTCACCGAGCGGATTGTTGGCATGGCACTCAACAGACGCTCGATGATCTGCAGCCTCAGTTCCGAGAAACGTTGAATCGCTTCCCTCACGAACACAAGCACGTCGGTGGCTGCAAGCTCGTTAGTATCCGAGAGGAACTCCATCAAGACCGGAATGATAGCACCCGCTACTTCAGGGAACTTGATACTGATCGAATGTAAAGTGCGCACCAAAAGCTGACGGTACTTGCCAGTATCCTCATGCTCTCCAGTGTTGTGAGTCTTACCCACCTCCTTCTTGAGAACCTCGACCATCTCACCCACCGTGCGGCCTGTCACCAGCTCCACCCCTAAGTTCAGAGTCTTGCGACGCACCTAACACACAGGATAAAATAAAAATATTTTAGTTTTCTCAGGAACACTTCAAGAGTACTACGAAACTAGTGATATTTAAGTAGAAAGGAAACAGAAAACAAACAGAGAAAACCATAGCCATAATCCTAGTCTTGTCATACTCGTTCATCACCGCTTACAACGATCATGAAATGGCTTCTGAAACGAATTATCACGAAGAGGGTCTTAAATACTTAAAAATACACTAAACAATACACGTCCACTACAACTGCTCTCTCTGTTGCTTCTAGAAGGCCTGCGTAAACCCTTTGTCCAAATGCTCAGTTTGCCCACAGAAAACCGTTTATACGCTACTTTAACCCTTCACTGCATGGAGTGACAGATTTGACACATACTTATTTTTCCGCATAAAATCATCTACATATGTATACAATCGACTACGTATCTCCCTCTCTCTCTCTGTATTTGTGTGTGTCCGTCCCATTACTTCCTGCCACCTGAGGTGGTGGCGCGCAGGCGGGACACAACTGCCACCCGCAGCACCTCCTGCCCGCCACACTGCATTCTTGCACCCTGCGTACCGTGGGAGTATCTATATATATATATATAATCGACTATGTCTCTCCATCTTGCTGTATCTCTGCGTGTCCGTCCCATTACTTCGTATCTATTACAGAAGAAAAATTATTGAACTGAAATCAGAACGGGTATGCATGTATTACAAGCATTGTATTTTGGATGCCAAAGGCACCGGATCACTATAAAACACGCCATTTGTTCCGTCATTAACTTTCTTCTCTTACACGGCCATGTTATAGTTAGGTGAGATACAAAATGAAAGTTGTGTATATATTCAAGAAAATTTTTTTGATTCTGATAGTACCACGAGTAAAACTGAAAAATGCATTTTACTTCATAGATCCTTAATTTCATCACTTTTAAACCAAGAAATTTCAACGGGTACTATCTGAGCCATATTATCATTAGATAAGATGCAGAATGTTAGTTCTGTATACATTAATAAAAAATATTCATTCAAAATACAATAATTCGTTTTAAATCTTTAATACGTTCATCTTTAAAATAATTTCAAATTAGTCGAATCTAAATCGTGGAATTTCCACGGGAACTGTCTAGTATCAAATAATTATTGAGGCGCGGTAGCTGCTTGTGCCACGTCAGGAACTCACTGATCATGTATCAAACGTGTATTATACCACCGCTACACACACATCAGCCGGTGAAGCACAGTTGTGAGACTTCCCAGCTGAGCGCACAGCTCACCTCCGAATAATTCATGCAGAAAAGAGTTAATCCTGAGTCTACTTACAGATAGCGCAATCTGTCCTGCGTTTTGACTGAGCTAGTCTCCCAGCACTCAGGTGTAGTTTAAACCCACATCCGCGAGAGTAAGTAGCAGAATATTTCCTATAGGCCAGGTATTACTTTCTGACTGTAATCCCAACAGTTACGGTTTATAGAGCATCTGCATATGGTATTCCAGACCTATTTGCCATCATTTAGGCAAAGTGTTGTATGCTGCAGACCTTTTATTTTCTCTACCATCACGACTTACGAGTGATTTCTGCCCATGAATTTGCTGCTGAAGGATACGAGAATCAATACTATATAATAGTCAACAGGTCTAAGCCTAAGATCCTCAGTCCCGTTATAATTTAGTTCAGATAGTTATGAATGTTTTCAGTCTGTTCATCATTGAAATTAAACGTTAAAAAAGTCTAATTTTATTTTATTCTCACGATAGTTAAGGCGACTATGACTTGGTACTGCAAGATCAAGATGAGTGATTTTTGAGGACTTGGGGATAATAAATTGATGCTAGAATTTGTCGTTCTGTTCAACAGTACTTCATTCGAGTCATAAGTTTTGCTAGTGAGTGTCATTTAAAGTCATTGAATTATCTTGTTTATAAAACTACAAAACTTTTCGAAAAAGAAATGTTACTCTCTTTTTAAACAACCGAATAATTATCGAATTAATTATCCGACCCAAGAATGGGCCAGAAGGTTCGTTCCTATAGCCTCATTCTATTCTATTCTAGTCGACAGACGTAAAGTAGCTCGTCTGTGACTTTTGTAATATTACCATAGCGGGTTACCCTAATTTCTCGCCACGTGAGTTACATTTACGCGGCAGGGCTTCAAAACAATATTTTTCGTTTCAGTTTCATTTTGTTGCCACTTTTTGCTTACCTTGCCAAAAATTCTCCCTTTGCGTTTCGCATACACTCTGCAACGCTGAGAGCTACAACCTGTTAAGCGTTACTATCGATCCGTATTGTTTATCTTCCACTCGTCATTGTCGACGGTACTCGTTTTGAATTGTTTTGAATTAAGTACGGACATTCGACGACTTTTCTCGCGGATATACCACATCAATTTGGGTAACAGTGGATTGAGTCTTCGAGTCTTGCTTCCCCCAAGACCAACAGTCCTGAAAATTTTTGCTAACACAACTTGAAGATTGTGGTTAATTACTAAATGTAGGAACAGATTTACTCAAAGTTCTGGAATGATGACCAAGGTAACAAAGAAATTGCATCAACAGAATGAACAAAACATGCGGGTGAGAAGAAGTTCCACAGCGCGAAAGTGATGTACAATTTTGAGGTGATAACAAACAATGCGAAATTCTAAATTCTGAAAAAGTTTCGATTAAAATAGCAGTGAGTAAAATTTTCTTGCGACCTGCAACACGCATCTACGCCTCGACAAGATAACAGCTGACAGGCTAGGGCAGCTGCCAAGTTTGGTCAACTCGACTGAGTTTTTTTTCGCATATCCTCATCCCGTAGCTCGCAGTGAAGGTCATGAGAGCTTTAAATTCCCTGTATTCATTTATTTCCACACTGGAGTCAAACATGATCCGCAAGACAGGAGATGGTTACTCTTTAACTGCACTAATCTTCTCCAGAAATATCATCAAGGTATCGAGTGCCGTTCAGGTCTAATGCTCGCATGCAAAGCTCAGTGGAATCTAGGAAGAGAGAGAGCTTTGAATGCCTCTCAAAATGAGAATAATGCCCTTGACATAATGGGGAAAATAGCAAAGTATTGTAAAGAACAGTATAAAAAGTATACTAACTCAACCAACAAATTTAGTAACAAGAATTTGTACTAAAAATGTGTAAAATGTTTTCAACTGGCATTCCTAGGGTGCAACCGATGAATAACCCGTTATTTTGGAATGTCCTGTGACTACGTTTTTTCTCCTACCGGTAAACATTGAATCAGAACATCAGTATTATCTGTACTGTCTTCACGAGCAGCATGACATCAGCAGTGGAGTTCAAGTTCCCGGATCTATGGATAAGGCATGTCAATTGATGTCAATTTATGCCGGACACCATAATTCCAATATTGCAAAGTCGCTTAAAGTAGACGACAGTTTTGTCAGGAAGGTTTGACGTTTGACGGGAGTTGGTTACGTCTAACTACAACTTTGAAGCAACAGCTGCCAGACAATCATTCAAGGAGGTATGACTAGACGAGGGATGCTGAGTTCACAGCGCTGTCCTGATGTCTGCCCTCCCAAATCCCCCGACCTCAATCCAATGGAATTTTTTGTATGGGGCGCAGTCGAACGCCAACCGAACCTCATGCACAATAAAAAAATTGATTGAACGAATCAATGTGGTTTTCACCCATCTTTCAAGCGAAGTTGTCAAGAAGAGCTGCAGTAGGTTCCGAAAGTGTATCGAAGATGTTATCGAGGCAGGGAGCGGCTTCATCGAGTAAGAAGTAATAGAAAGTCTACAAAGACGATAATATATTTTTTTTAAGCAAATTTTTCTTGAATAAAAGCATCTTACTGAAACCAAAACGAGCGGGTTATTTATCCATCGCACCCTGCAATTTTCAAATCCGGTCCTTCATTCATTGTTTGACACAGCAAAACTGCAATTTAAGCGTCGCTTTAAAATTGATTTGTGAACGCACCTCGAGATCAGGGGTAGCCAGGATACGCAGCACATCCATGGCGAGCTCCTGCAGGATTTTCTCCTGCGTGGGCGAGTCTCTGAGCGCCAGCAGACGGTCCAGCACTATGAGCTTCACGTTGTTGTCGCTCTCCTTCACAATGAGCTCAATGTAGCAATTGGCGGCAGCCTGCAGCGAAGAAAGTAGTCAAGGAATGAAAAGCCACAACTACCATTTTGCGTTATTGCTTTAAAAGCCGGTTTTTTGAGAGGAACTGGAACTATTCTTTGCCGAACTCGTCGTCATCCTGGTCTCGAGAGACAATGGAATTTTGCAGAACGCAGACCATCCCATAGAAAGATACCCAAAACGTACAATTATTCAAATTGAATAACATTAATTGTACATAATAATGCAAAAAAACAGCTAGAAACGTCTTTAAAGCAGTAAAATACGCTACCAAATCGTCATTTTTCGAAAGTTTTCCTCTTTAACCTCTATGATGTTCTTCATAACCAAATACCGAGTTTCGCAGGTCATAGAAGTGACAATATTTTACATTCCTATGCACACACAAGTTAAGTGATAAAAATCACTTCCTTTACAAGTCACGTTAACAAATCTTGTGAACACTAATCAAACGACTTCTTTTTTATTTCAATTGAGCGAATTTTTTTGCTAGTTATCACAATTTTACTCAAAGTTAATTTTTTTTTATTTTCTAAACGAGAAAAACAATTAAAAAGACAAGATAAAATCATGTACTCTAAACGAGGATATCTCCCTCAACCCTTTGAGGCACAAGATTTAAGTGTAAAAAAGGGGTAAATGTACCTAAATTGGTGGGTTACTTAGTATCCCACCGCGCCCTCAAGGGTTAAAAACAAAGATTAGAAATCTCATGGAAACATCTCATGACATGCAAAACTTGGTTCGACGTTTTGCTGAATTTGTGTTTGCGGTGGTGGATTTGCCTGACCTTGATTGCTGTGGGAGCAGAGGACAAGGTGAGTAGAGTGCCAGCTGCCTCGTACCGTACAGCGGGGCTGCTCGAGTTCAGCAGGTTGTAGATGCAGCGGATGAAGCGCGAGCGCTCACCAGGGTTAGTGTGACATACCTGCGGCACACACCAGCCTCATACAACATGCTCGTCTCGATGTTCACACACACGGTAGATCATACACAGAAAGCTTAACTTGAAAATTGATTAAAATGTTTGAGCTAAAACAGTACAAATGACATCTATATCATAGCCACAAGTTCAGCTGGAAAACTAGTCAAGGAAAACACACCGTAATTCAACATCAGGAATACCAGTATAAAAATTGAAACAAGACAAGACTCGTGCAGAATCGGAAATGGAAGACGTGAGAAGAGAGCAGAGTGACAAGTTTTTCTGTACAGATATACAAAGGGAGCCAGAGAGATAAAAATATGTAGAAAATTCATTCAAATCTGCGAGTTAGATGTTCTTCTTGTGTGACTTGATCTGTTCTTTTGAAGAGTGTGATATGAACTGACAGTCACAAACGTTCAACCAGCAACAACTGCAATGACATGATTACCTCACGAGGCAATCTCCCGCAAAAATTGTATCACGAGGCAATCTCACGCATATATAGTGTCATGAGGTAATATCACGCAGAAATACACCGTTGCACCACGCAACGGAAGCCTCGCCAGAATTTAAAGGATCCAACTTGACTTTGGTCACCTTCCTAACATGGAGAGTGTATCCGAGTTACATACAGTCTTATTCTTTAAGAATGCATCAGAACAATGCAGGACCAAACGCAGGAAATTATCAGTAGAAGTTCACATAAAAAATGTTTTCGAATGAAAATGACACCGATATAAATCTTTCCATAGAACACACAGACTAATGGACAAAAGCCTGTGAAGTGGGAAGCCAATACCCACCTTGTAGATGAGCTCCACAATGACCAGCTGGAGGATGTCCCCGAAGGTGTTGACTTGGTCAATGCAGGTGGCAAGGTATGACAACGCTCGCTCCTGGTCAGCGTGGATGAGCATCATGAAAGCGTTGCGCTTGCATGACATGTCCTGCTCTCCCTCCAGGAAGTTGCTGATCAGCTCGGGGGCGTCGGGGATCAGGAAGTCGAAGTTCCTTTCAAACAAACGAAAGAATAGATAAAGGCAACATATTATCACAGTTCTCCGCAATTAATGAGAATAAACAATAACAAAAATTTGATCGTTGGGTCCGTGACTTAAAGAAACAATATCGTGAAGTTTGACTTTTTCAGCTACAGCCCGGCACTGAACTCCCTTGAAGACGGTAATATTGCCAGCAAGACTTACTTGTAGATGGTGAAGATTGCTAGGACGGCATTGCGTCTGACGTAGGAGTGGCGGTGCTCAAGACACGTGCGGATGGTTGGCATAAGTGGCTCCAGCAGCTCAGGCTCCTTCAGCTTGCACAGGAAGCGCAGAGTTGAGCCTCGTATGAACTCGTTTGGGTGCGACAGGTCCTGGAGAAGTGCAGAAATGTAATAAGAGTCCGCATGATACTCACAACTTCGGCTAGCCAAACCATAACCTGGATATCATTATTTCAGGAGAAAATATTAGGATACAGATGAGCATGTGAGATGAGTACATAAAAAAAGCCACTTTATTTTCTTTAAATCAATTTTTTAGAAGGTAAGATTCTAGGAAATACATCAATTTAAACAATAACCTTATTTCAGTACTAATTGCATCAACGCAACGTATGACCAAATAAATGCTGCCACTTTCAACGTCAACATTAATATCGTAAAAAATCGAGAAGAATTTTGTATGTTTTGATGGCCTACACTCAAGGCAAGAGCAATAAAGGTAACTGTGTGAATTGCTTACAACATATTAGTATGTTCAGAAACAGAACACATACACCCAGTAAGCCATAAACATCGTCTTCTCGCATGAGATATGAAGAAGAATAATATAAAATAAATATATAAAAATAAAAATATATAATAAATATATATATAAAAATATATAATATATAAAAAATTGCAAAATATAATATATAAAATAAAAATATGACAATAAATATGAATACAAATAAAAATAAAAATTCTAACTTGTGCTACTGGCTTTGCCCTTAGTCACTGAAATTATCCCTAAAAAATAAAATAAAAATGCAGACTGTCATGAGATTTATGATATATGCACAAGGTTTCATGTATCGGGGCGATGTGTAAAGCATAGGTTTTCATGTATCGGGGCGATGTGTAAAATGTATGTATCGACAGCTACGTTAGATATGTGGGACTACAGGACGCAGTCGGTACAGCTGCGTAAGCAAACGCTTAACGGTCGGTCAGCAAAGCTCGAGAAATATGCTGAGCTCCACAAGATTTTGACTCATAGGCACAACAGAGCGGTTGAGGTAGGGAGATTGAGACGCTGCGACAGAAAGTAGAAATGAATAACAAAAAAAAAGGGTAAGCTTGTATAAGAAGGCCATGAAGCGAGAGATAGGGGACTTGGGAACTAGATCTCATCGACGATGTAGGGTGTTGGGAAACGCATCTAAGTCTAGGCCCCTAGGGTATATGGGAAAATT
>VCRD01001558.1:27519-38919 GCA_006783055.1 Trinorchestia longiramus | reverse complement strand
AACTGAGAGTAATCCATTTCACCTGAGCAGCATTACTACAGCCTTGGATCTGGTGTACTGGACTACTGCAAGTAGTGTACTTCACTTCGACGCCAACGCGACATGATTATACGAGATGACTAGACTAGAGGACAGTAGTCTACTCTTGCTCGACGATCCCTGGTTTTTGGCAAATGTATCTGGTTGTCTACTAATGCTTTCCACCCTTCAACTACAGTCGAAATGTACTGCCACACTATGCAGTAAGCTGCCACATGTCACACTATGTGCCCGCTTGCTGCCTGGTATAGCTACGAGACTGAGCCACATACGCGTTGTATTGAGATTTTCTGCCTATTTGCTGAGACGCTGGTTTTGAGGGGGTGGCGCACAGTATTCAACTGGTACGAGGCGATTTGTAGTATGAAACAAGCGAAATTGCTGCACATCTGTCATCAGTAAAACAATAAAAAGATTACTCAAAGTCCGTGTAAGAAAAATATCTTCATGCCCAAAACCAGACTACGGACACTCAGCACAGAATCAGGGAAAAATGAAGTTTTCCAACAAACCTCTTCATTTTTTTGAGAATTCAACCGCATATACGACTGTACAAAATTTAAAAGCTAATATAATTTTGTTTTCTGTATTATCTCGAACGATTTAAAAGCTGTGTACTTACAATCCAAGAAAAGGACGGCTATAGATCTTATGTACCCCAACTTTTAAAAAGCATACGACTGAGTTCCCGAACAAAGGGTAATAGCCAAATGGAAGTGCACTGAATACAAAGGCATCTACTCTCGATGAAACTGAAACTGGCTCACTGTTCGCATTCAACGAGTAATGATTCATAATCAAACCAGTCGTATGACGCATGTAACATCAACAGTCACTCAAAGGAGCGTTTAGGCCCACTCCTGCTCATCATTTACATCAACAACCTTGAAGACGGAATCATCAGTAAAATCAACAAATTTGCAGAAAACACGAACCTTGGACACAAAAAGTTCCCAGAACGAAACGAAATAACTATTTAATCAGGTCTCTATCGCCTACTTCAATGGTTTGAAGCCAAGCTAATGAGCTCCAACATTGATAAATGTCCAGTGATGGATGTTCGTGCTAATAACTGACATTTTAAACATTCTATGAACTCCACGCCTATTTAAATTGTACAACAAAAAAGATGTATTAGCTTCATTATCACTAAAAATCTCAAGCATGACAAACAAGTGGAAAATAGTGTCTGAAATTAGATCATGATCCTTGGTTTCATTGCAAGAAGTTTTGAATACAAACCAAGGAATATTATCTTACTACTTTATAAAGCTTTAGTGTGGTTTCGTCGAGAATACACAGTGCAACTGTGATTTCCTACCCTACGAAAAGGCACTAACAAGATGGAGAAAATTCTTTGTAAAACAACGAAGATGATTCCTGAACTCTACAATCTGATCTATAAATAGCATCATCAGCAGTTTGAGCTCATCTTCCCAGAAAAATGACGATTACAAGGACCACTCAACTCATCGAGGACACACCACGCTAAACGTATCATTGATTTTATCGAAGATTTCACTGACTCACTCACTATAGATTTGAAAACTACAGTACTGTATGTTCTGAGTGTTGTTTGACGAACACTGCAAAAAGTTCTTGACACTCAAAAACAGGATTTGATGGATAACAATGAGTGGTATTGGTCATCAGGACATCCCTACGAAGGAGCAGCTTATACCTACTGCAAAAGATCTCATTGGTTGCCTCAGGCTTATGAACATTATTCAGAAACCAATTCAGTGAAATGACTATGTGTTCTATACATCATCTGAGGGAACATCAAATCCATTGAAGCACCTCTAAATAGTAATACATATCAATAACATGGAACACAGGTTCTTTATCCAACAGGAACAGCTTGGGACGTTTAAAGCATTGACTTCCCAATTTTATGTTTTTGTGTACGAATTCAGGCCACCATAATTTCCAATTTCGCATGATATGTGCTGTTCTCATTTCTGTAAAGATGGCTGAAAGCTGAAATTGAAAGCCCATATACTAATATCTAGATCTTTGACACCTGGCACGAGTTTTGAGAAATCAGTGCTGTCCTATAAACATTTTTGATTCATGGTATTAGCTCTCAGCACAAGCAGTGCAACGAGCGTATAGGTCTCATGCATTTTTATGAATAAACCTTCAGTTTAATATATCATAAAATGTCAGGTTCCTGATGTAGTAGTTTAATGTGTGGATGATTGATTCTAGTGATGAATTAGAAAGTTGTTCACACACTAAGTTAATGGAGTGGCTAGAGTAATCCGTGGATTTAATAGCTACTGGTTACTCAAAGGATCCCTGGGTAAACGTTTCAGACCCTCTCTTAATCATAATCCGTACAGAGAAACATGACTGATTGGTAGGAAAATATCCACTTCCATGCCGGAGGAAAATAAATGGTACTGACCATTATTCGTTCACATATTGGACATGACAGGGATAAATGCCTTCATTGTGCACAGATTTGTACGCGACGGTGATGAACAAAGTTTGACACTTCTATACTTCACGAAGTAAGCTGGCTTGACATATTTAAAACGATCAGACTACTGTGTTTAAATCCGACAAAGGAAGGCCTCAACATGAGCAAGTATTACACAAGATGTAAGGTTCGAACGTACGGAACACTTTTTACAGAAGCATTATCAACAACGTATTTGTCAAAACGAATCATGCCCAGGAAAGCCAAGAACCTGCTGACATAATTGCACCGTGAAATTGTGCATTGATTTCTTTATTCTTTACCACTGTAAGATATCAATAATATATTTGTTATTAAATATAACAATAATATTCCATTTTTTACGGGAAAATAAAGTTCCTATGCAGAGAACAAGTTAGTTTAAAGTATAAAAACACAAAATGTTTTTCAGATGAACATGTTATTTTTCTCATTATTAATTACTGATGTCACATTGACCCAGTATTATCATTTGGGAACACTGAATATATGCTTTATTTCTTTAAACAAAGGTTGATTACAATTTTGGTATGCGTGTTATTCCTGTTTATTTAACGATACTTAATATTTCAACAAAAATCGCGATTTCAAAAACTTAGGGTACACATATTTTACGGGACAATATTAAAGATTTTCAGAGAAATAATATCCTGGACTTTTTTCTGAGGTTAACTTTGACTGCAGTAAAGTTGAAATCATATAAGTTGTTCTTGCGTAGTGTAAAATACACAAAGTTCTTGCGAGGATATTCTTTTTCCGTACATATGATCCATAAGAAACAAAGTCACTGAGCTCCACGATATGCTTTGAACTGAAGATATCAAACAACATAAAAATACCGAAAAATTATAAAACCATACATATATGTGAAAAATATAAACATTATTTCAATTTTCTCTTTGAAAGAATTACCAAGCCTAAGCGATGTACAGAGTAAGATTATTTTATTTCGATAATCCCAGATGATACAGAAGAGTTTTATGACACGGGCATGAATGACAAGATTTACCTGTACGTTAAAGAAGCTGTTTCTTCTGTGAATGAGTTTAGCAATCATTTAGTCTATCTGAAAAAAAATGTAGGAAAATATTCATATAATGTACATAACAAAATATAGCCTTGTAAAAATCCTGACCGGTTAGAAGTAAAATATCATATATATGATACACCCTAATAAAATAGTTTCCCATGAGATTTTACGGATTTTAAGTAGATCTAATTAATATTAAAAGTATGTTTTCATATTTAGGCTCATAATACGGCTCCATACACTCAGAATGCATAGGTTCACTACACATTTTGAATAAATAACGTTTCTAGCTACCTCATTTTCGACCCCTACAAAAAAGGCTGGTCGCTCCTCACTGCTTAATGTTGTTTGTCATTGAATCTCATGACACCAGGAGCTGGTTCACACGATATTCGAGATCCTGGAGTCTTTTTGAACTTTTCCATATGATTTCAAAATTATAATAATCAAGTTCCTACCAAAATCCAGAAAACTGATATTTTGCTTTCTGTGTTGTCTCGAAGCATTTACAACCTGTGCACTTACGATCCAAGTTAAGGACGACCATCACCATTTCTTCGACCGTTTTCTAATTCGGTGAGCAGACACTTGTTGGTCTATAACAAAATTATGACTGTGTCCATAACCTCTAGCTGAAATTCTGGTGCATGATCTATAATATGATTCTATTGGGTTGCCCGGAAAGTTCGTGCCGGTTTATAAAGGCGAGAAAAAGTTCAATATATATATATATATATATATATATATATATATATATATATATATATATATATATATATGAGCCAATATATTTTTAATCAACCAAATATGAACCATTTTGTTGCACAAAGCGTTTCCATCTTTCTTTTGAGTAGAAAATACTCTCATCGCATAATTGAGGTGGTTTCATGCTAAAGAATTCATCAGGGTATCTTTTTAGGTCATCCAAGAAATTGAAACTTTTACCATTAAGACTATTCTGCTAAGACTGAAATAAATGATCATCCGAAGGATCAATATCTGGTGAATTTGGAAGGTGGGATTACACATCCCAGCCAAGCTACAGCAATTTTTGACAGGTGTCAAAAGAAACGTGTGGTCTGGCATTAGCCTGATGGATCAGCCAAGGTCTCATCACTGTAAACTCATATGTTTCTTCGGTTGCAGGTGATGGATTTTTTCTCTATAGAAATAGAAAACCATCAGGTGTGCTCTAAATGAAAATTTAGTCAAATTTTACTTTCCAAACTCAATCATGTTCTTAATAAGTTGAAAGATGAATTACTAAAAATGGGTACGAACTTTCCGAGCAACATGATACATTAAGTAATTTCCCGTCAGAAGTGCAGGCTGCCCGTAATCTGAAGCCAAAACATAATGGATTTTCCCTTATGTATTGTTTATTGCCACGTATTCGATTATAAGTCACCATAATTACATCTATACTGCAGTACTCCTCGCTTTTTGAAAGATTAACCACAATGTTGATGTGATCAAAGAAAGATCTTACATTGAAGAATCTGCCATCATTCAGAACCATATTTTCTGTGGAATGGAGACTTCGCATGATTTTCTCAGATGTGTCTGTCAGCATAGCATTTATTATCGAACTCTTTGCAGCACCTACTGGTTTTGACTAATACAACCTCCGATATAGTAAGCTATTGCTGCCGGAAAAGCTAAAATAACGGGGAATAATTTATATTTTGTAGAGTAATTTCGTCGCACAGTAAAAAATGCTGTTGTGCATAGTTTTTTTAGTACACGAATGAAATTTAGCCACTCGTCAGCTCAATATTGCTCAATGATTTCTATAAGATTTTTTTCATTTTTATAACGTTTATCGTCCACAGGTTCACAGGTTCATTATCCTTTCTTATTTCCTATACATACTTTTTGCTTTGATGTCATTTGTATACATCCTTGTTTCATCGTTTCAGGGTAACCTGAGCTGATAATGTTGCAATGAAATAGCAGATAAGTTGATTAATTGTGTACTACATTGCTCATCGATATTCTTCTTGATGAGTGATCAGAATTGCAAGTCACTTCATCATATGGTTGTCTGAATCTTTAACGGTGTCTGTTCCAGGAGCTTCGACTAGTAGCTCATTGTTGATTTTCAGTGTGTTGTTTTCTGAATATTCTTCAAACTCGTTTCATCAAAAGATTCAGAGTAGAATAAGAAATGGGTCTTTGAAAATGAGTACAACATTCCGGTGGTGTTCTAAATATTTTCAAACTCTAAACTTAAAGCTCTTTATTGCCTTGATAACATTCTTAGTTCTGTTCACGAAACATTAATCGTGGGAGACTTCAATTTGCCTCACACAACCTGGACTACTAATCAAAGTCAAGCACACGGCTCAAAACTTATTGTTCTGATGAGTACAGATTCCCTGCAGCAGCACGTCCACTAACCAACTAGAGGAAACAACATTCTTGACCTCGTCATGAAGACCACTGAACACAGCATAAACGGCTTAGAAGTTACGGACACGATCGGTCACCTCCAGGTAATAGACTTCTCGTTTGAAGTGCAAGACCCTAACACAAAGACTCATTGTAAACATGTTCTCGACTACAAGCGGGTAAACTTCGAACTAAAGAAAGAAGTGTTTGGCAGCCATACCTAAGAAGTACTCATGAGCAATAAAACCACCAAGAAATGCTATATGACACGCAAAGAAAAGAGTGCAACCTCTACAGAACACCATGTCCCAAGAAAGCGGATCAGACCAACCAAGAACCCTCCTTGGTTCTCACAAGCAATTAAAAGGTTCATCAATGCAAGACAAGATTCGTACAGAAGACTCAAACGATATCGAACAGAACCCCATCGTCAAGAACATATCCAGGCGTGCAGGGATGTTAAACGAACGATAAAATATACAAAAGGAAATATAGAAATTAAAGTTGTAGCCCAAGCGAAAACTAACTCAAAGAGCTTCTACAAATATGTAAACGACAGACGACTCAAAAGAGACACTATTGGACAACTGATTGATTCTAAGGGCTCAACTGAAACGAACGACAAAAGCAAATCCAAAATTCTTAATATATACTTTACTTCTGAATTCACTCACGAAGACTTAACTGAAATCCCAAAACCTCATGCTTTAAATCCTCAGGAAATTCTGTCAGATGAGTTATTTACAGCAGAAGAAGTAGAGAAACGGCTCGGCATTTTAAACCCATATGAATCAACCGGATCCGATGGCCTTGGTCTCCGGATACTCAAAGAAACAGTAAGGTAATAAGCGAACCTCTAGCAAACATTTTCAATCGACCACTTGAAACTGGAATAGTTCTGGAAGATTGGAAGCGGGCAAATGTCACTCCTATTTTCAAAAAGGGGAACAAATACCTAATAACTAAAGTAGAATCAGTCTAACATCCGTCAGCAGCAAAACAATAAAAAGACTACTTAAATCCGTATAACAAAGCACCTTAATGACCAAAATCTTATTACCAAGACCCAGCATGGATTCAGGAAAAAACGTAGCTACCTTATAAACATCCTTGACTTCTTTGCAAAAGTTAACCGCATATACGACCGTACAAAAGCCGAAGACCTTGTATATATAGACTTTCAAAAAGCCTTCGTCAAAGTTCCTCACGAAAAACTCATGGCCAAGGTGAAATCCCATGAAATACGAGGCAACTATTCCCAATGAATACGAAACTGGATCACTGGCCTCGCTCAACGCGTGGTGATTCATGATGAAACAAGTGATTCAACGCTTGTAACATCAGGAGTCCCTCAAGAGAGCGTTTTAGGCCCGCTCCTCTTTATCATCTACATCAACGATCTTAGTGTCGGAATCATAAGTAAAATCAACAAATTTTCCGATGATACGAAAATCAGTCACAGAACATTCACCGAAAGGGACAGAGCAACTATCCAATCAGACCTCAACCGTCTTCGACAATGGACTGAAACCTGGCAAATGAGCTTCAACATTGATAAATGTTTAGTAATGTACGTTGGTGCAAATAACCGGCATTTCCAACACACGATGTATGACATACCTATTGAAACAGTCCAGGAACAAAGAGATCTAGGAGCCATTGTCACTGAAAATCTCAAACATGACAAACAAAAAGAAAAAAGTGTCAAAAATGCGAGTAGGATTCTTGGTTTCATTGCACGAAACTTTAAATACTCGTAAAAGAACATAATATTACCGCTCTATAAAGTGCTAGTCCGGCCTCATTTAGAATATGCAATGCAACTCTGGTCTCCTACCTTACGAAAAATATTATTAAAATGGAAAAAAATTAGCAGAAAACAAGGGAGATGATTCTAGAACTCTGAATCCTCAGCCACGAGAGACGTCTTCAACATCTTGAACTTATATCCCTAGAATAAAGAAGACTGCGAGGACCACCTGTTGAGACCTTTAAGTATCTCAACGATATTAACAATGTCACTCTGGAAGGGCTGGAACGTACGAACCAGAAATAAAGACCAAAAACTACTACTGAGAAACTTCACAGCTTCTCAAGTTATAAACTTCTTTCCCGTTAAAATTACTGCAATTTGGAATCAGCTGCCAGAAAACATAGTTTCTCCTGGCACTTTGAACACATTCAAAAATCGTCTAGACAAATTTTGGATTACAAATCCCCCAGTATTACATCGTACTAACCCTATATCCCTGACTCCTTTGGGCTAGTGCATGATTGAAATACATGCGCGTGACAGAAATACCTGTGTGTGAGTGAAATGCGTGTTCATGACTGAATTGACTTACGTGGTTAAGGTGTACGTTCATGACTGATGGATTTACTTTAGACGGCATGGGACTTGGGTATCGACCCAAGAATGGACCAAAAGGCTCGTTCTTATTGCCGTATTCTATTCTATTCTGTTCTCATTTCATTCCACTTGTTATTTTTTATAAGCTGTGAGTAGAGCCCTGATTTTACAGATAGTTTTAAAATACGCTATATTTACCCAATAAAATACAAGGAGCTTGAAAGAAGTAATGAACCCCTGGACTTTAATAATTATTATTACCCAAAATAATTGGCTCAATCCAGCAGTGAGCATCCAGAATAATGAGAGCAACAGAAACAGATAAGTGTTGGAATTCACATATATGGTTCACCAGTTACATTTAGAGAAGCAGGAGTGAAAAATTAAATTATATACTATGGTACTCAACAAATAAAGCCGAACAAACGGCCGTAGCCAATGTTGCTAATTTTGTTATTTGTGGCTCAAACCATAGCTGGAAAACGTCCAGGATATTCTCCCAAGAATATTCAATGAAACTAATCAATATCATCCCATTGAGAAAATTGAGATGAGCTGAACAATCTTACTGAATTCCCAAATAAAGAGTAACGCTACTTAATACTTCACCATGCATTCGTCTAACGATCATTTATTGGTTAACTTTGAAAGCTTAAAGTAGTGCATGAACAATCCTGTGTGAAAGTTTTAACTCTGTTTACCACTATTCATAGAGAAGAGATGTAAAACGCGAGACAAAACAAACAAAAACAAAACAAAAACAAAACAAAAACAAAACGAAATAAAAATATTCAAGGTTCAAAATTAGGGAACTTCTATAAATCAACATTATTAAAAAAGTACAAAACATACATTCATGAAATTTCAAATGCAATTAAATATCCAGCTCATTTTTATTCGTAAGAATTTCAGTGCATTGGAACAGATACTTTATTGATAGTTCGGTATTACACAACACACATAAAATTTAGCTTTGTTCGAAGGTGGAGAGTCTCAAATTTCAAACTTTGAAATGTTTAATAATGAAGGTGATGAACTTAGTATTCTGTGAATATTCTCGTGCTATGGATCATTTCATTTTATTTCCTGCCATAGGAGTCTATTAAGTTTACACACAATGAAGGAATTCTTCCCTCCATATTCCACAAATGCCCACAATTCTTCTACATTTGTTGTTTTTTTTAGTACGATATCCATTACTTTTCGAACGTTCTAAATTGGATCGATTTCAAGACTCGTGAAAGGCCAGCTCATTCAAACGATCTCTTCATTTTTCTTTCAGGTTTTAACTTTTTAATCAGTACGGCAAGGAACTTTGTCCTGTATGAAAATCGGAGGCTGAAGGTTAACTATTCGTAGATAGGGGAGTACATCTTGAAGAAAGAGCTGTTTGAAGACTTCTGCGTTAGCTCTTCCATTAAGACGATCAATGAGATCAGGTAGAGCAGACGAAATAAATCCCCAAACTATCACACTACCACCTCGGATCTGAATTGTTTTCTTGACGCAATTTAGAGATAACCTTTCCCCTACTTTGAATCTAACGTGTACTTTCCCATTAGAACCAAAGACATTGAGCTTTGATTAATCACTAAAGTGTATTCTCAACCACTAATCATTTGACCAAGCAACATGCTCTCGAGTAAACATAAGTTTAGCTTTCAAATTCTTGTTAGAGATCAAAGGTTTCAATGCAGGGACGCGTGATTTCAAGCCAGCTTGTTGAAGTTGACGGGAAACAATAGATCGGTACACCGCACTACCAGACATGACACCTATCTCACGACGAGAAGTTTGAGCAGCAGTGTTGAAATGGTCATTAATGTGTTTTCGAAGAATTGGTCGATCTTCTCTCAGCTTTGTTTTGGGAAGTCTCTGTCTTCAGTTGACATCAACAGTTTCATACTGTTTATGCCGGGCCACAATACATTGGACAATACTTTGGGACATTCTTATAGCGTTAGAAATCTATGACAGTGACTGCCCATCTCGAACAAGAAACACAATCCTGTTTTTTTCAGGAATCCCTGTTAACGTGTGTAGTGAATGGCATGGTTCCACTACAAACGAGTACCGCGACGAGGCTAGCTTTCATCGACCAATGAGCAAATAGGACAGAAAAATTGAATCCAGCAACGAGGCTAGGCCCTGTTACGACCAAAAGCACAACATTAACCCTTTAGCGACCAAGTGGACTATTCGGTCGCCTTTCACGGTCTTTGGGAGAATTGTTCTAATAATTAAACAGTGAGCAATATGAGGTTGCTACTAGGTTTGAACGCTTCGGCATGTTACAGCGTCGTTCTTTTGGCTGCCTGGCTCTCAGCATGCTTCATTGCATCAGTGTACAGACGGTCTTTGTGAGCTTAAATGTAGAAACTAGAAAAACAAATTGGTCGCTAAAAGGGTTAACCAATGAGCAGCCACGCTCAGGCAGCAGAACTCAGCCAACCGCTCTATATAAAGAGGCTGCAACGCTCTGCGTCACGGACTCTCTACCAAGCACTTACAAAGTCAACATCTCCACCAAGAACTATCATTATTCATCACCTGAACAACTCAACTCACAGCCAACAACAGAGAAAAGAAAGCAGAAACCAGCCATCATCTCTATGGACAGGATGGGCAGACGTGCGCAACGAAGATCCAAGAACTAATAACATTTAAATTTCTAAATGCTAACTGTTAAACTCATTCGGCCTTTAATTGCCTTTCCTCCTATTGGGTTCCTCGACGGTCCCTTACTCCCTCAGGCGCTCACGCCGAGTAAGACACAACATAAAGATATTCAATATCTGCTCAGAGATAAGAGATGACTGAGGGTTGGGACCACTAAAAGTGTATCAGCAGAAATGTTGAAAGTGAATTTGTTCCAATAATGCGTCTCCTTACACGATAATTATCTTGACGCACGTCTATAACAAGAACTAAAGAGTTACAAGAGGTACAACAGGAATTAAAAAGCCAAATTCGAATATTTTACACTGCGACCCTCTACTTTTGAACAGAGCTAATTTTAACACGTTGCCTCCGATTGCCTGACTGGTGTAAATCTTCACTTTGTACGCATAGTCACTAGAAGGATCTGAAAATATTACAGAACCTAACCCCAGTGGTACACATACG
>VCRD01001558.1:0-27403 GCA_006783055.1 Trinorchestia longiramus | reverse complement strand
TAGGATTAATTAAAGTAGTTTCCGAAATTCTGTAGTTCTACAGAGGAGAACTAGGAATAAGCAGTAAAAAAATTACCAACGTGGTTAGACGTGGAAAAATAACAGAGGGAAAGTTTCCGCTCTGTCTTGTCATAGAGAGTTCCCGCGCTGTCGTGTTCGGTGGTTAAAAGTTTCGGTGCCGTCGTGTTCGGAGGTTCCGTGCCGGTCCCAAGTTACCAAGCTTGACCATATCACATGCGTGTAGTTTATTCAGACAGTAAGGATTCGCTGCAGTGTGGAGCGGGGATTGTCGGGCTGCGTGCTGATGGTGGATGCTGATCCTGTTCAGTCTTCGGCTAAACGTGACGTTCTACTTCTTCCTTGCTTTAACCTTCCTATATTGTTTTTATGAATAGAATTTCTTACATTTCGTCTTTTTTTTTGTGCTACCTAGCACGAATTGTCTAACGCATACTCCATATTTAAACTGAATTATCTAGAACTATAAATTAACAACCTAAAATTTGAGTACAGTCAAACGGCAAATGAACTTGCTTAATTAGGAGTGAATTCGTCTAATAACGATAGCGTTTGAAAAGACGCTCTCAACTCTAGTTTCCACTCTTTGAATTAAAATTTCCTCCTTCCAAAAAGTTAAAACTACTATCCTTTACTATCTATGTGGAATACGCTTCTTCTACTATTTTCTTCCTAACTTAAACTTCTCTCGCGTCAAGCAGTTTCCGATGGAAACACTAAAAGACCACGAATCTTCTAGGTTAGTGCCAATATATAGAGAATAGTCAGAAAACGTAACATACTGAAATGCGCTTCCATTAGGTCCATTATTAGTAGAATAATTAATCTATCCACTTTCTACAGTACTAGAAAATTGGGTGGGTGCTATCAACTTTGGGACAGCGACGGGCGAACTTTTGCCGTTGAATAAGTCCTTGCAATCGACGGTCGGTTTACTGGTCTGTTATTAGAGACCCTGCCTTAACATATAGAAATAATAGCTATATGATCTTAGGATTCCGTTAAGTTGCTTAAGTCTTTACTTAAGCAGCAGGAAGAAGTGGGAGGCTACGGGTCGTGCGTCGACAATCTTTGGGCACGTTGAAAAGGAACGGGTCACCTGCGCCCTTCACCACTGGAGCTCTGCGTGCGCTGCCTAGGATTCTGGTTGAACGCGGTTCCGGTGGTGGAATACTGACATTCCGGCTCTATACCTCAGGAGATCGACGGACCTCGAGCGTGGGGGTGCGGATCCTAGCCTTTCTTTCCAGCTTTCTATCGTGAATGTTCTGGCTTTTGCTGACCTGTAGGGTTTTTGAATGTCAATTTAGTTACTTAGCAAGAGGCCAGTTTTATTGGAGGAACGGCTTAAAATCTTAATAGAAGTTTTGTGAAATTCTATAAATTACTACAAAAATTACCCTCCTAACTTGAAGCAGTTTGTCGCTGAAGTCCAAGTTAAGTGACTAACTTAATTTAATCATAGTGCACGTTTCAGTTGTTGACGGTAAATTCGTCAAAATGAATTCTTTATTGAAATCTGTTAAATATACAGAAAATATCAAATTACTAGTTGATTTAAAGTAAATAAACTAATTTAAACCTCTACTTTTATTCTCGAAGTGTCGTGTACATTTGTGGGTATGCGAATTCGCGACAACTGAAAATGTTACGAAGATTTGAATAAAAGCACTATTCTATAATTATTTTCAATAGTCTTCAGCATCGATTACGGCTTTCTATGAAAGGTCTGAATCTCCTATAAGTTCTGATCAAACGGTTCTGGTCCATGTTGGACATTATTTTACCTATTTAGGTTTTTAGGGATTCTTCAAAGATATAAAAGTGCTCATTAACTTTTTTCTCTTCTATATTCCATGCATAGAAGCCCAATCAATTGAAGCCGTAGGAGCTACGAGGTCAAAATGTTAGAGGTCATGGGATCATTAAGATATTCTTTAATCTATTACTGGATGGAATACTTTTGTTATGGTTAGAAGCATTTGTATTTCATTAAAAATTTTATTTTTCGGACACAAAATTACCGTTTCTCATTGAATAAGATAACACATAAATATAATTTAAAATTGATCTTTAGCCTTTATAACCACAATTAGTGTGTTACTCCTCGTATCTTGTGTAAACATAAGGTATGCCACCAATAGTTTTGAAACATAGAAAATATAAATTAAATAATTTACTGTTATAGTATCAATATCAGATGTCTTCAAATGCCTTATGCACGCTCTTCATTTACTCCTAACACTGGCAATTGAAGTCTAGATTATAGTGTACAAGGTGTTTCAGCATTAAGGCAATCAGTTTTGCATATTAAATACATCATTTAAAATCAATTTTTAGTCATTTAAATCTTAAATCATTTTGAAGGTAGTAAAATAATCTTTCTACTTAAAGTGTCTAATCTTTAAGTTCATACTTTATATGCTGGCTGTGGATCGAAATATCGTTATCAAGCTTCACAAGGAAGGCAGCAGTAACGTATCAATTGTAAAAAAGTTCAAAATGAACCGTTCAGCTGTTTGAAACATTCTTAAAAAGTTTAGAGAGACTGGTACAACCTCTGGTAAACGAGGACGAGGCCAGAAACAAAGTTTTCGAACCAAGAAACTTATAAAAAACATGCAGGAAAAGTTGCGTCGGGACCCACGTTTATGTCATCGAGAACTGGCTGAAGAAGCTGGCGTTAGGAAATCTTCAATGTATTGAGTCTTAAAGGATTTGGAGAAGAAACCTTACAAAATGACCAAACGTCATGAGCTTACTGACATCTTGAGGGAATGAAGGTTGAAAGAAGTCGTCACATCCTTAATGAGATAGTTCAAAGCACTCGACCAAACTTGGTGTTCACAGATGAGAAAAATTTGACAGTCAGCAAGTTGTGAACCATCAAAACAACAGAGTTTGGAGTTCCTTAAATTCAGTTGAGGGTAGAATTGTTACGAAACATCAAAATGCACGGTCTGTCTTGGTTTGGGAAGCTTTGACAGCCGCAGGAATATCTTCACTTATTTTTGTGCCGTGTGGGATGAAATTGAACTCAGACCAGTAGATTTATCTTATTTTGGAATCAAAGTTGCTAACATGGGATGCAGAACATTTTCAGGGATCACCATGGAGTCTCCAACAGGATTCAGCACGATCTCGTTTCTCCAACGTAACCAACACCTGGATTCAGAGGAACATTCCATCTTTCATAAGCAAATATGTATGGCCAGCGAGGAGTCCATACCTCAATCCCTTGGATTTTTCTATCTGTTTCATTTCGCAGACAAATGTCTTAGCTACCCCTCACACTTCTCTCGGGTCCCTCAAAGCAAAACTTCAAAAGGGATGGGAAGCAATTCCACAAGGATACGTGCCGCTTGTGACGTATTTGTAAATAGACTTAAAGCTGTAATTCGTCATAAGGGTAGTTACATCGAATTAATGCAACACTATCGTTTGCTTATTATATACATCTGAGTTTCAACCCTTAAAACCAAAATTGCGCATTTGAATTTTCATAAGTCTTCAAAAAAGTTCGTTCCCTTAATTCTCAAACATCCTGCAATTGCAAGGGCAAATGAAAAAAAAAGTCAATAGGAAAGATCATCTAATGTTGGAGTAGTCTGATAAACGCAAGAATGGTATAGAAGCTGATCAACCAAACAGAAATGAAACCAAAACAAAAACCTATCGGCAGAAGATGACTGTAAACAAGTAAATCTTCAACCAGCAACGATAAAACTAAGAATGTTTCTTTTCTTCCTACCTGAAAAGAGAGATAATACAATTTATCCACTTCGTCCAACGGGATGAGCTATAAGACGGGAAGATGCACGGAGGATTATGAACGGAAACCATAACTCGTGCCCTCTATCAACTGGAGTTAAACTATCGCTACATTTTTTGTTTGACTTTGCTGTGTCGTATGAAATGTCTGCTGGAAAATTGCACAAATGTGTAGAGGGTGGTGACAAGATCGTTCAACAAGTAGCATACTACCATACTCATCAGTTTGGTGAACTATGTCATAAAGGAAAGTACATCATATTCATTAATTATGGTAATGTTATTTTTCTACACCAATATAATTAACGTCATTATTCTTTTTGAACGCAATAATGCTAAGTCACTATCACAAGTGCATGTGAGCTTCTCATTCAGGGCAGTATGAGGCAGTCGCTAGAGTTAAAATTGAATCAGTCATATAAGTGGTGTTGGGTTACTTGGTTAACTGACTAGAGCAGGGGTCACCAAACTTTTTTCACAGTGGGCCGGATAACTGAAAGAATGACGAGCGCGGGGCGCATAATCATTCTGTTCAATACTTGCAAGCCAGAACGAAAGCTCTGGGAAAAAAGACGAAAAACTAAGTTAAAAAAAAGACGTCAGTTCAACGTCGACGGGCCTGATGAACTAACGTCGCGGGCCGGATTCGGCCCGCGGGCCGTAGTTTGGTGACCCCTGGACTAGAGGCTAGAGACAGAGCACATACATACGTCATAGACACGTACCTGAACAAGATGCACATGTCAGCTTAACACGTTGAGTGCGATACGACCCGCCGGTGGGTCGCTCAGGTTAGGTTCTATAATTTTTTCAAGGCTTTCTAGTGACTGTGTGTACAAAGTAAAGATTTGCACCAGCTAGGCAATCGCAGGCAACGTGTTAAGCAACTGTTCCATGCGGGGAAAATGCAAAGCTGGTCGAGGAAATTTAGACTTGGTAGTAAAAATAGATTGCACAAAAGAAGTGGAGAGGGTCATTAACATACACACGAACTAAACACAGGTTAAAAAAATTGTTCAGAATGAGCATCAGTCTCTTTTCAAACCAGAATGCATCGAATAGCAAAGGAAGGGCCTGCCTTCAGGGGTTGTCTAGATGTATCGGACAAACCGACGTATGAATCATTATTATTGGCTGAGGGAAAATAAATTTAACTGAATGGAGATACGCAAGAATTGTGAGTTTAGGTTGAAGGAGGCGTATAATGCAAAGTTTTACCTAAAGAAAATTGTATTAGCGCTCAGTCAGTACCAACCGACGAGAGAACTTAATTCATTTCCTCTTGATGATTATTCCTCGTGTGCCAATGCAGGCTTGAAACAAGGATGAAGAGTGCGGTAACATAATATCTCCTATTGTCAGATCCACCAGAAGATTTAAATTGCAAAGATTCATACTTTGGTGTTTTTTAACAATATTATTGCACTTAAATTTATTTAATAGACTAACAATAACTATCGTTTTCATAATTTTTGAATATGTTTTAGCAGAATGTCATGGCAAAAATATTTTATTCAATCAATTGCTATAATTTCGTAGTTTTTTGAACGTCTGTGGGAAAATTATATTATGAAATTAAGTAGCTCACTGATGAACATGTTTCTTGTGGTATCATGTCA
The DNA here is from genome assembly GCA_006783055.1 of Trinorchestia longiramus. Taxonomy (NCBI): domain Eukaryota; kingdom Metazoa; phylum Arthropoda; class Malacostraca; order Amphipoda; family Talitridae; genus Trinorchestia; species Trinorchestia longiramus. The sequence continues at coordinate 21,995 of VCRD01001558.1, read as the reverse complement.
GATATAATTGAGCGTGAACAAATGTACGCACTAAAATTTTTAACTTAATATGTAGGAGGATCAGAAAAAAATAATATAATGACGAGGTCACTCAAAACTGCGTTCGAAGCATCTAAAAATATGTACCTCGAATTCTTGTTATTTATGTTGCATTAGTCTATTGTTTACTGTAGGACTGTCGAGTACATCGGATTCAGCTTCTTGTTGGTGGTCGGTATCACCACATTCTTTATCCAGCCTGGAGACAATCTGGCACATACATGTCATACCGACTTTGTAGGGGTAATTCTCGAATATGCATCATGTCTGCCATTCAGTACGTACAACTGTAACTGAGTGAATAGTACTGAGAAGCAGGGAGAAGCACGAAACTCACAGCTCTTGAAAATGTGGCGGGACACTGGAAGTTACAGGTGGTAGCGAACAACGGGGTCAAGGTGCAAATATGCCACTGTATTGAAGGAGCTGCAACAAAAAGGAACATAAAGCACCACAATCAGGAGTCATCGTCTTTGCAATGATGAGATCGATTGCCTATTTGTCTTGACAGAGGCAGCAGGGGTTAAATTTAGGCGTGTTTAGTAGGAGTACTGAATTTCGCTGCGCTAGCAATAAACTGTCGCAACTAAAACGAAGGCAATAATTTTAGTGTCGTGTCTCAATGATTCCAATGTCGTGTCTAATTACTTGAGCAATTAGGAATCCGATCTGACCGGTCGTGGCATGTTCAAGTGCGCTCTATTTTTTCAAAGGAGTTTAGGATTCTTTTCATAGAAGTCGTCCAATAGTTCTTATATTTGTATGATTCTTTTTATTCGTTTACCTGTCTAATTCACTAATTAACTATGTACAAGTAGTTAATCTGGCCACATATCTTTTATTAGTATTTGTGATTGTCATACCTTCATTTTTCATACTGCTACCCCCCAAAAGATAAAAAAAACTCCGTCACATATTTGCAGAGAAAATGGTGGCATTTACTAATTAGGTGTAAAATCGAAGGATCAAATAAATTAACGAATTCCCTGCTGAACAGAAAACTGTTTAGCTTGAAAGACCAACATCCGTGACAGAGAAAACTGCAATTATTGTAAGCCTCGCCTTTCATGGTAATGGCATAGTTTCTGGAGGCACTAGCATCCAACACATGGGTCAGGAAAGGATGAAAGGCGATTTCAGACGTTGTTGATTTACTGAACTATGGAAAACATACACTCAAGGTAAACTTCAAGGAAAAAATTATACCCAAGTTAACTTGTAAGCAGAATGGAAAAGGAGAGGCCTTTAGATGAACGGGAGCGTCCAAGAAACAAGAGCGTCCAAGGAACAGGAGTGTCCAAGAAACAGGAGTGTTCAAGAAACAAGAGTGTCCAAGGAACAGGAGTGTTCAAGGAACAGGAGTGTCCAAAGAACAGGAGTGTCCAAGGAACAGGAGCGTTCAAGGAACAGGAGCATCCAAGAAACAAGAGCGTCCAAGGAACAGGAATGTCCAAGGAACATGAATGTCCAAGGAACAGGAATGTCCAAGGAACAGGAGCGTCCAAGGAACAGGAGTGTCCAACGAACAGGAGCGTCCAAGGAACGAGAGCGTCCAAGGAACAGGAGTGTCCAAGTAACAGGAGCGTCCAAGGAACGAGAGCGTCCAAGGAACAGGAGTGTCCAAGTAACAGAAGCGTCCAAGGAACAGGAGCGTCTAAAGAACGAGAGCGTCCGAGGAACAGAAGTGTTCAAGAAACGAGAGCTTCCAAGAAACAAGAATGTCCAAGGAACAGGAGTGTCCCAGAAATGAGAGCTTCCAAGAAACAGGAACATCCAAGGAACAAGAGTTTCCAAAGAACAAGAGAGTTCAAGGAGCGAGAGCGTTCAAGGAACAGGAGCGGCCGCGGAACAGGAGCAGTCGAGGAACAGGAGCGTCCAAGGAACAGGAGTGTCTAAGGAACAGGAGCATCCAAGCAACAGGAATATCTAAGGAACAGGAGCGTCCAAAGAATAGGAGCGTCCAAGGAAAATGAGAATCCAAGGAGCGAGAGCTTCCAAGAAACAGGAACATACAAGGAATGGGAACTTCCAAGAAACAGAAGCGTCTAAGGAACGAGAGCTTTTAAAATCAGGAGCATCCAAGGAACAGGAGCATCCAAGGAACGAGAGCGTCAAAGGAACAGAAGTGTCCAAGAAACGGGTGTTTCCAAAGAACGGAACCTTAGGCTGTAAAATAAGATCTTCTTAGGTAAACTTTCCCCACCGAAGCGAAACGGTTGATATTCTGCCTCTACTGAAAATAAGATTCATCAGTATGGTCCCACTTGAATAATTTACAGTCAACTAAATTACTATACAAAATGTTAGAACACAATTGACCTAATAATACACATACGAACATTTCACACCAGCTGCTATATGTGTGAAATCCGCACCAGCGGATGTTAGAGCAGCAGCAATGACACGGCTAAAACTGAAGTTTACACTGGGGTTGCCCGCTGTCTGCTGATAAAGGAGGTTGTGTATGGGGAGTCGCTCCGTCGGTGAACGTCAGCGGTCATGGCGCTGTAGCAGAAACAACCTATGTCAACGAGTTTCTCTGTAAATAAAACATTTCCTGTTCAAGGTCATGGCGCTGTAGCGGAGGCAACCCGTGGTAACGGGTTTCTCTGTTAATAAAACATTTGTTGTTCAAGGTCATGGCGCTGTAACAGAGGCAACCTGTGTTAACGACACAAATATGGTCGAGAAGCCCTAGACGAGTGTTCATTAGTGGTCTGTCCAGTGTTCATTAGTGGTCCGTCCAGTGTTCATTGGTGGTCCGTCCAGTGTTCATTAGTGGTCCGTCCAGTGCTCATTAGTGGTCCGTCCAGTGTTCATTGGTGGTCCGTCCAGTGTTCATTGGTGGTCCATCCAGTGTTCATCAGCCTCATCTGGAGTCTTACTGCCTTCAGCTTACTACAGGCGCAAAATTTAGAAGGGAACGGATTCTTCGAGCGGAACCACGCAGAATAAAATTTCTGTAACTTCTTTCAGCCTGTGTGCTAAACATCAGAATAACAATAAAACATCCCTAAAGGCGTGGAGCTGCATGGACTCATTTCCGAAGCTCCAATAAAAGTGAAACAAGAAGAAGAAGAAGAAGAAGTTTACACTGGAGTCTACCCGCAAGATGTCAGTAGAGAGGTGGATCCACAGGTGGTGGTTAATGTTGTGCACGTCTTTGGTGAGAATTTTCTGAAAACTCTATCTAGTTTTTGGCATCCTAATTCTTATCTAAAATTATTTTTTCTTTTCTTGCATTTATTAGTTACAGTCATATTGTGTTATTAGCATTTCATGCCTAAAAAAAGGCAGAGGAGGGGGACGTGTTCTCTCTCCTTATCAGGGGGAGATTCAGATGCCTGGGTCTCCATAGATTTGTCAACGGAATGCATTCTGCCTACTCCTTCACAACCCTTATTGCCATGTCAAGTCATGATATCTGATGGCCTCTTCTCAGAAATCGGGGACACTGGGGAGTTACTGGGTGACCAACAGCTTTCTCTGACCCCCATACCAGCTATTGAAATTAATCCAGATAAAAATCTGAATCCAAAAGTTCATAGTTTTGAGGGGTTTTCACCTGAACAAGGAGATGTCATTACTCCAGTTCAACACAATAGTAGGAAAATGCAACAGAATAATAATCCAACTAATCCCACCATTATATTGGTGGAACCCAGTATGGAAGATGAGGCAAAAAATAAAAAAAAATTAGCCAATGATGTGGCACTTGGTAAGGCACTGGCCAATTCTGCCTTAGGAATAGCAGGCATTTCTAACATAAAGAAAAATCTAGGTAGAAATATTCTGGTTGTCACAATGAAAAAACATTATGAGGATGTTTCACCATTCCTGAGTGTTCTAGAGATTGGAGCATGGAAGGTCAAGTGTCGCCTCCCAGCCAACCAAATCACTTCAGTGGGAGCAATCGGGCCTTTCGGGAGGGACACCAGCAGTGAGGAGTTGACCGAAGCACTGATTGATGCTGGTCTCGGAGGAGTGACAGTGGAACGTATATACAAAGGTAAAGATAAAATAGTGACTGCATTTTTCAAGTTTGTTTTCAATACTAACACTCTGCCTCAATTTGTACGCATTGGATACCAGCAGTACCGAGTAAGTACATACATAGGCAAACCATGGCAGTGTTTCCGCTGTCAGAGGTTTAGACACAATGCTGTAAATTGTAGAGCAGCCCCTAGATGTGTTGTGTGCAGTGGTGCACACAACAGCAGGGAATGTTCCTTTTCAAGCACACGCTCATGTTGCAATTGCAGTGGTAACCACACTGCAAACTATGGAGGTTGTCCTAAGATCAGGCATGATAGAGAAGTGGAGAAAATTAGACAAATTCAAAAGCTTTCCTCCAGGGATGCTGCAAGGCAGGTCTTACATGCAGGAGGGACTTCCTTGGTGCAGCCTCACTCTGATCAAACTTTGAACATTTCAATGGTGACCCAATCTGGAGGTAAGGATCAATACTCTTCTAAAGCACAACCTACTAAATTTGTCTCTGTTGGTACTCAGACTGGAGATGAACTTATCTTTCAACATCGCCAAATGTCACTGTAACCCAATTGGTCGAGTTGTTGGCAAGAACACTCACAGCTGTCACTCGTCAAGATCAGGATCTGAATCTAAAAGATCTAGTAATTGAAATTGCCAAAGATACTTTCAAGTCTCAAGTGCTCAACACTTCTGCCAATAATGAAAGACCGTTGACAGCACAACCTCAATATAATGATTGTTCTGACACTTCTAACTTAATGACCACTCTTGACTTGCCAACAACTCAAGTGACACCTTCCCCCATCTTAGGGAGACAAACCCAAGGAAACGACACAAGACTAATGCCCAAGGTTCATCCACCGCTACAAAGAATAAATCCCTACATAACTCTAAAACACATTTTTGCACAAAAAACAGGTAATAGAATGTGAACTGCATGCAATACATGAAGCCCTGTCATGGATCTCGGAGAATTCTGCCCCCTCTGATAAATACGTCATATTCACAGATTCATTGAGCTCCCTTTATTTGATTCGCAGCACAAAACCTAAATACTACATTCCTCTGGTCTACAATATACAGAACAAGTTGATTAACATTATTTCCTCTCATTGTATTAGGCTGCAGTTTATTCCAGGACATAGAGGTGTGTCGGGTAATGAGGCTGCAGACAGTGCTGCTAAAGCGGCGCATTTACTGCGATACCACACACTGACGCCCTACTCTAAGGAGGAAACTGTAAGTCTTGCATGTAAAGCATTTAGGACACGGGACTCTACATGGCTACAGCAAGTAAGGGTAACCGGGAAGGGGCGCCACCTCGTGCAAATTAGAGACACTTCTGGTAGTTGGCCCTGGGCCTCCCATAGGAACCGTCGTGGAGAAACTGCTTTGGCTAGACTATGGGTTGGACATACAGGTTTTAGGTCCCACTTGTTCCGTGTTAATCAGACCAATGATCCCAATTGCCCATGTGGTAGAGTAGAAACCATAAAACATGTGCTTTTTAATTGTTTAAACTATTCTGATGAACGTGCCTACCTAACTAACACTCTAACCTCTATAGATTGGCTCACAAATAGAAACAGAAATTAAGACCAAGTAGACTAATGTGACTAACCTCTGTTGGTACTAACCCTAATTCTTCAAAAATAGAGTAGAGTCTTAGAACAGAGACGGGAAACACTCCCTTAGGCAGCTCTGATATAAGTTACTGTAAAGAGTTACCACCTGTAAGAAGGGATGTTTCCTTAGTCTCTGACAACCCCTAATTTCACTCCTTCAGAGATATGCCCTCAAGAGTTGTTTTGTTAATATCTTTTTGGTCGTATAAGATATTTTTGCCTTTTGGCCTTAAGAAGCTCCAGGCTGCGCCACCCAGGCTGGACCTTCAGTACGGATATAACAACTCGTGCGTGGCACTGGGTCGGGCATGCCTTGGCAACCAACAGTAGACCTTAAAAGTAATATACAAAAAATAGGAGAAAAATTAATTGTGAAATAAAATATTGTTTATATTGAAAGATTTATAGGACATGGAAAAGCAAAACCCTTGCTATCCTTCGCTAAATATTTGAACTTCTCTTTTTTTTGCACGTTGGAACAAAGGAAACATCGTAAACAAGGGAAAAATCAACCTACTTTCAGACCTGGGGCTACATGGACTAGTTTTCGAAGCCCCAAATAAACACGACAAAGAAGAATCAGAAGAAGAAGAAGAAGAAGAAGAAGAAGTTTATACTGAGAGAACGAAGCGCAATGAATTACTGGATGAACAAAACTACGAATTTATGGACAAAAAAATGAGAACAAATACAAAAATATAGGACAAAAATGAGAACTACTTATTGAGAAGTTACGAATACGTTTGAAAAATAAACTTACCCATGTTTTTCGCACACTCTGTGGGGCAACAAACTACTGTAATAGGCAAATAACATTTCCTGAGAGCAATTAAAAGAACGAAGTTAGACAAAGGACTGGTAAGAAAGTTAACAATTTAAATTCATTTGATAGTCATAGGCCCAGACAAAATTAAAGAATTTGCTCCCCCAACATCTAGCAACAGTGTGATAAGTTCCCTGAAGAACACTTGTAAATTCATTATAATGAGTTGATGTTAACAGGTGATTGAAAATTATTGACTTTTAAAATTGTAGAAAAACTTTGCAGAGTTCTACATTGAATAAAATTTATAAATACAAATGGAAGTTCAAAAATTAGCAAAGTTTCAACATTACACCGCATGTTAAAAGTTGAGGAATGAGAGATAGTATTCATCTTACGAAAAATGTTTGTGCATTAACTTTTAGTTGTTAGTCAAATAAGGTTTTTCTCTACAAATAGTTCAACATATACATTGTCGTGGCTATTCGAAAAATCCCGATGTCTAACTACCATAAAATTGTTGCTCATAAACACAAAATTACTGATAAACTCCGAGGGGGCCTAATACTCGTATGTATGTGTTTCTATGGTCAACAACGTTATGAGAGATAGGGAGAGAAAGATCTGCTTAGGTTTGCCCAACGCAGTGGTAGAATGAACGAAATGTTTACCTTATGTGAAAGTTGATGCAGTGCACAATATTAAAAAATTTAAAGCGATCTTTGTGGATTTTCAAATCGCTATCTCGATCTTAGGGGTATGATGCTGGAGCCATATGAAGCATATTCAGGCCCAACTGTGGTCTTCCATATTGTAATGTTGGGCAAATTGCACCACTCTAATCACATGGAATTGGATGTGCCTACTCGTGACGTCTCACTAAAAAACAAGCGACCGTGCAGTCAGTTGTGGTGACCCTATACGAAGCATGCTACAGTAAGAAAGTTAATTGCCTAAAACTAAATAGAATTTGATATGAATTAGTGTTACTCTTCAGATTATTCTTCTTCCAAGGCATTTAGATGTATATATGCATATGTATATGTGTGCATATGTGTATGTGTGTGTATGTACATACATACACATACATACACACACATATGTATGTATGTGTATGTATGTGTATGTATGTACATACACACACATACACATATGTGTGTGTGTGTGTGTGTGTGTGTGTGTATGTGTGTGTATGTACATACATGTGATATGTGCATGTACGTGTGCATGTGTGCGTATGTATATATGTGTATATGGATATGTATATGTATAGGTATGTGTATGTGTATGTGTATCTATGTATTTTACGTTATTTTTTACTTATCGAATGCATAATCAAAAAATTTATCCGTCAATGTCAGTAATTGCTTTGCTACAATAAGTGACTGTGAAACCTCAGAACTTTAGTCTACTACAGCTTTTCTAATCTATATCAACATCTAAGTATTGAAAATTTGACACATTCACTGTTATATCTTATTTTTTTTACTCTCTTTCTCTGATATGTAACGCCCGTTCATATTAAACACGATGCTTACAGATAACTGTAATAATGATTAAATTAAATCGATCATCAGCAAGCCATACCATACTGTCAACCAGTAATTAGAAATTGCAATTTCAATCTAACAACAATCACAACTTTATGTTTTAAGTTTTCGCTCTCATAATTTTCCTTTTTCGGTCTTTCTCGTGTGTTAAACATCCAATTCAGTTGAATGTAATGATGTCAAATCTAATCTGTACCTAAAGAAAATATTTCGCTTATTACCTAAAATGCGTATAATACCTACCACGTCAGAATTTATTTGTATCACCAATGATAACCTCTTAAGTCATCATTGTAAAAGCGAAGTTTCATTTGTTTCCCCATGCATATTTAACGTTCATTGCGTGATGTGAATGTTTACGTATACCCGTAGGTACTGCTGTTCTATCATCTATGATACTACGCATAGAATACCTACCACTTAAGGATTTTATGATAAGACATTTTTAAAACCCAATGCTGTTACATTTCTTATGTACCAACTTTATTGGAAATATACGTTTTTGTTTGTTTTGTTTGTTTGTGTTCATCTGAACACCACTGCGTCATTTCGATTCCTCGTCCTGCTTAGAAACGTGGGACCTTCGGGCCCTTTATTGCCTATCGAAATAAAGCATGTAAGCGAGGATGTAAGGTGCGACTCCCCAATAAGGAGCATTTAACTATTCCAGCCACGATATAGTCCCAAATATTAGAATGTAGCAATGTTCCCACAAGAAGTAAAAAGTCGTGCTAATCTGCTTCAGCATCCGAAAAGATGCGTGCGACCGTACAAGCCAGCTATTTACATCATGCTACTTCATGTATGGAGCATGCCTATTTACATCATCTTAGGAGCATGTAACCATGCTGGTCAGGTACAGCTTTCTATTAAGAAACATAATACATGTTCGACTAGACAATGAATGCTCCAATACATATAGTCTTGGCATGAATACATCGAAATTTTTAGCTGGTAATCAATATTTCTTGTATTTTCGAAGCAAAGGTGGTAGAGTCTTTGGCCTGTACAATATTTCAGGTTTCTGGTATAGAGATAAGTTCAAAGTCCGTAACCTCTGGTGGAAGCAGCTGTTGATTATTTTAAGAATAATACCTGTTACGGCTAAAATTTTTTTAACATAAAAGACTACTTACTGAATCTTAGGTGATCGTGTGAGTAATTTCTAATAAATGTAAAAACAGTCCGCAAATTGAGTTTCTAAATTCACATGAAATTGTGAGGGTGTGTAGAAAATTGATCCAAATTGATCACTGTAGATTTGACTATCTTTTCGGCTTTAGAAGTCGATCCGTTGACCTAGGTTGCATGTATTCGTTCTCGAGATTTGAAAAATTTCAAATCTCAGAATGGAGAAGTCCTAGCAAACTTGTTTTCTAAGAGCAATTACATTTCAACAGAGAGCACTCCAGCTCAAGCATACTTCCTCTCTCTCTCTGAGATTGTCTCAGCTAATCTGCATGCGAGCCACGATGGGCGGCAGCTCGCAACAGACGTGATCTGCCCAAGCCTATTTTCGCATATTGAAACCCGAGGACAAGAATTTGTAGAGCGTCGTCTTGAAAGATAAACCACTAATGAAAACGAATATGAATTGGATTCGACTGAAAGTGGTTCTTAGCAGTGAGTAACGGTTGGAAGAGAGTACAGGACCAACAGAAGAACACAATTAGAAAGCTGGAGCATTGTACCTCAGAAATTGAAGTACTATTATGTGTTATTTATTCAAATATATTTATTATTTCATCATCAAGTACAAGTACCGATAAAAAAATGAAATTCCAAGTATAAAGAGATCGTCTAATCAATAACGATTTATCAGAAGCTATTTGCTGCACAGCCCAATAATTTCAGTTAGAATCAGCAACTAAACTTACAACTTCTTATCAGAGCTGTCAGAACTTTACCACAGCATCACCTTTGATTCCTGAATGTTATCATTGTTTCCACTAATTAATCGAAACTGGAAGTAGTTTTTAATTCTTAAAAATAGAACCTAAAAATTGTTTACCATCTAACTTAAAAAACTTGTTACCGACTTAAATTTGGATTTTAAATGGTTGGTGTTTGTTACTACTTCACGTAAAGGTCAAGCATTACAATAATTCTTCCGTATTTCAATCAAGAAAAAAACACATGGAGAACTACAATTGTGAGAGAGTGATGTTGAATGAGTTAGAAAGTAGAATAATTCTGAGAAGAGAAAGATTCTGAACACAACATGAAACAATTACCTTATGTAAAACAGTATTTTATTGTACCTAAATTTCACTGTTCATTTTCAACTTATTGCTTCCACCAGCTGAATGATAAAGGTAGACTAATTTTCGAATCGTACTGATATGTTTGAAGTACACTAGTTTATAAGTGTGTCGTAATTTTGGGAAAAATAAACTGATTTAAAAGTATTGCCCAAAAATAAAGGCAAAACAATATACGGGACAATAATTCCACAACCATCATTTTGAAAAAAAAAAACATGAAATGGGTTTTTCAGTCAATCATTTCGACATTTTTCATCCAAAACAGGTGATGAAAAAATCGGAACGTTTAGAGTCTTAGCTATGCATGCTCCATAGTTCCAAATAAAAAGCTGCATCTCATTAGTATTGTCACGCGCATCTAATTAGTTTGGTATATGTAGTTCGCTGGCACAAATAAATGTTTCTATTGGAACAGCAGTGCAGCTGTCACAGTCCCCCGATTTTAACTGTAATCTTGTATGGCACTGACGCTGGGGGAACTTTTTAATGAAACCTGGCTGCAACAACACACGCTACATACTGCAACGTTGTTGCAGGTACGCCTTGGCATATGCTTTTAATTGTGGTGATATAACGTTTTCATCGTTGCACCATTCAGAATGATTTTTTGTTTGAAATAGCGTATCAGTGAACTTAAGGTATAGGTATAGTAGAGCCACCCCCGCTACTACCCCTTGTATGAAGTGATCTTTCTTGCGTTCATCGTTCATTGGTGATTCAACCCCGTTAATAATAGATACGAAGGGAAAGAAATAAATCTACTCACCCACGAGGTGGCTGCACAATGGATACACAAGTGATTGCAATTTAGCAATGTAGCCGCGTAATTATCGAAAACTCAGCAATGGAATTCGTAATTCGGAACATTTTTCCCTACAATCCATTAACTCCTGAAAGAATTTGCAGTATTCAAAGACTATTTGAGATGAAGTTAGTGAATTCAAATCAACATATATTCTGTTCAATGGGTTGTAATTAGCTTATGGAAAAATTAAAACCTGTTATATAAAGAAACTGCAGCAGAGTGCAAAGTCCCTTGTGATCTTGATAGCACCACCTCTTCAGAAGCTGTTCAACAAGCAGGACGTACTTAAAAAACAGAAGTGATTAATTGTTGTGCAAGATGATATTTGTTCATAAAATACCAGCAAATACTCTTGGAAGAAATTGAGAATAATAAAAAATGTAAATTTTTATATAAAGGCATTATTACGCTACTCGATCGTCTGAAAAAATTTTTGATGTTAATTGGAGAAACATGGAAAATCCGGAGAAAGATACCACCTTTATACACATATTTAGCTACTCTACCCACAGTACTTACTTTCGATCTTTAGTTCACTCCCATAGATAATCCCAAATACAAACATAAAAACAATGGTTTTTACAGTAAAATCGTTGCTCATGTATGTATAGTTCAGAAATCCAGCTATTAAAACGATGGCATTTAATTGCATTGCTATTTCAAGTCTCTGAATGAAAAATGTTCCAGTTGTATTTAAAAAAATGTTAACATGAAATTGTATTTTCTCGGAAAATTTCAAAAATTATCCCTCCTTACGGTACGGAGTTGGCAAATCGTTAAAAGCTCATAATACCAAAATAATAAAACAAAATTTGAAGGTGCTGGAGCACGATTTGTCCTCAAATAATTTAATTATGATGCAGAATAAATTAGTTTAGTATTTTAATCGTTGTCAATGGGCAAGTGGTCTTCATATTTTTATCCGTTGCGACCCCCTTTAAAGGATTTATTCTTGTACGACCCCATTAACTTTAGCAAAATAAAGAATAAAATATATATATATATATGTATATATGTATATAACAGAAAAATTTAATGTTTATCAAGAAAGCAGGTCTACTGTTAATTATTCATCGTAAAAATGATATATTTTATCCTGAAATAACATTATTATATAAATTAGAAAAGTATGACCCTACATTTTGCGACCCTCTTTAATTGCTCGCACAACCCACCTGTGAGTCGTAACCCACACTTTGAAGAGCACTGAATAGAATAGAATAGAATAAGGCAATAGGAACGAGCCGTTTGGCCCATTCTTGGATCGATACCCAAGTCCCATGCCGTCCAAAGTAAATCCATCAGTCATGAACGTACACCTTAACTACGTAAGTCAATTCAGTCATAAACACGCATTGCACTCACTCACAAGCATTTCTGTCACGCGCATTTATCTTAGTCATACACTAGCCCCAAGGAATTATCGAGATACGGTTAGTACGATATACTACTGGCGAGTTCGTAAACCAAAATATGTTTAGACGATTTTTGAATGTATCCACAGTGCGTGCAGAAACTATGTTTTCTGGCAGCTGGTTCAAAGTTGTGGCCATTTTAACGGGAAAAAAGTTCATAGTTTGAGAAGTCTTGAAGTTTCTTAGTAGTAATTTTTGGCTGTTATTTTTGGTTCGCACGTTACTTTATTTTTCGAGCCCTTCCAGAGTGACGTTAAGGAGCCCTTCCAGAGTGACGTTGTCCTCGCAGTCTTCCTTGTACTAGGAATGTAAGTTCAGAGCGTTGAAGACGTCTTTCGTAGCTGAAATTACGGAGTTCTGGAATTATCTTGGTTGTTTTCCGCTGAATTTTTTTTCAATTTTATTAATATCTTTTCGTAAGGTAGGAGACCAGAGTTGCACTGCATATGCTAAATGAGGCCGGACCAGCGCTTTATAGAGCGGTAATATTATGTTTCTTGACTTGTATTCAAAGTTTCGTGGAATGAAACCAAGACCTGCTCGCATTGATGACGCTTTTTTCTACTTGTCCGTGATGTTTGAGATTTTTAGTGACAATGACACCTAGATCTCTTTGTTGCTGGACTGTTTCAATAGGTATGTCATACATTGTGAGTTGGAAATGTAGGTTTTTGCACCAACGTGCATTACTGTACATTTATTAGTGTTGAAGCTCATTTGCCAGGTTTCAGTCCATTGTAGAAGACGGTTGAGGTCTGATTGGATAGTTGCTCTGTTCCTTTCGGTGAATGCTCTGTGATAGATTTTTGTGTCATCAGAAAATTTGTTCATGTCACTGCTGATTCCGACACCAAAATGGTTGATGTAGATGATGAAGAGGAGCGGGCCTAAGATGCTCCCTTGAAGGACACCTGATGTTACAAGTGTTGGATAACTTTTTTTATCGTGAATCACCATGTGTTGAGTGCGATCAGTGAGCCAGTTTCGTATCCATCGGGAGTAGTTGCCTCGAATTCCATGTGCTTCCACTTTGGCCATGAGTCTTTCATGGGGAACTTTGTCGGAGGCTTTTTCAAAGTCTAGATATACAAGGTCTACGGCTTTTGTACGGTCGTCTAAGCGGTTAACTTCTCTAAAGAAGTCAAGGAGGTTTTTGAGGTATTTACGGTTTTCCCTGAATCCATGCTGGGTGTCAGTAATAAAATTTTGGTCATTACGGTGCTTTGTTATACGGACTTTAAGTAGTCTTTCTATTGTTTTCCTAATGACAGATGTTAGACTGATTGAACGATAGTTATTAGGTATTTGTTTGTTTTCCCTTTTGAAAATAGGAATTACATTTGCTCGCTTCCAATCTTCCGGAACTATTCTAGTTTCAAGTGATCGATTGAAGATATTTGTCAGAGGCTCGCTTATTACCTCAGCTGTTTCTTTGAGTATCCAGGATCATGGATGTTGTGTCTGATTGATTTATATGGGTTTAAAGTGCTAAGCTGTTTCTCTACCTATTATATTGTAAAAACTCCACCTGACATGATTTCCTGAGAATTTAAACCCTGAGGTTGTGGGATTTCAGTTAACTCTTCGTCAATGATAACAGAAGTAGAGTGTGCATTAAGAATTTTAGGTTTGCTTTTCTTTTTGGATTGGGTGGAACCCTCAGAATTGATCAGTGGTCCAATAGTGTCTCTTTTGAGTCGTCTGTCGTTTACATATTTGTAGAAACTTTTCGGGTTAGTTTTTACTTGGGCAGCAACTTTAATTTATTTATTTCGTTTCGTAGATTTTATCGTTCGCTTAACAGTCCTGCAGGCGTGGATATGTTCTTAACGATGAGTCTCAGTTTGGTATCGTTTGACTCTTCTGCACGAATGTTATCTTGCATTGATGAGGCGTTTAATTTTTTGTGAGAACCAAGGAGGGTTATTGGTTGGCCTGACTCGCTTTTTTTTGGGATGTGGTGTTCTGTAGCAATTGCAATCTTTTGTTTGATCATCATGTAGCATTCCTCGATGGTTTTGTTGCCCATGAAGGCTTCGTAGTTATGGCTGCCAATCTCTTTTATCATTAGTTCGAAGTTTGTCCGTTTGTAGTCGAGTACTTGTTTATGTTGAGTCTTTGTGTTAAAGTCTTGTACTTCGAGCGAGAAGTCATCTGGTGGTCACCGATCTTGTCCGTAATTTCATAGCCGTTTATGCTTAGGTTTGTGATCATCATGACTAGGTCAAGAATGTTGTTTCCTCTAGTTGGTTCGTTGACGTGCTGCTGCAGGAAATTTGTTCTCATCAGATCAATAAATTTTGAGCCAGGTGCTTGACTTTGACGAGTAGTCCAGTTAATTTGGGGTAAATTGAAGTCTCCCATGATTAGTATTTCTTGAGGAGAACTGAGAATATTATCAAGGCAATCATAGAATTTGTCATCTTCAGTTGTTGTATAGGTTGGGTTCTTATACACGAGCACAATTTTGATAGTTAGTCTTGGATGTAGTTGGATGATGACATGTAGTATTTCCGACTTTTTTGCTGGTCGCTTAGTTTTAATTTGTGGTTGAAGCATTTCTTAGATGTAGATAAAGGAACCACGACCTCTGTTGCTGTGTGACGGTTTATCGACATTATTCAAAACGTATCTGTTCATTAAGACTTCCACTGGGAGATGTCTTCCATTGACATCTATCCATGTTTCATTGACAGCTATGATGCGACAACGTTGACGGCTTGAAGTTCCGGCATTTTTGGTAGGAGGCTTTGTACGTTGCCAACCAGTATCTTCGGTAGTCCTAGATCATAATCGTGGTGTGATAATACGGTTTTACTCAGGTTATCCCAATTTACAAGGTCAGGCTGCCGATCCTTTTATTGCTCTGCAAGTGTTTCGTGCAGCGCCAGAGATGTCTGCTGCAGGGTTGAGGTTAAGTGACACCGTTTTGTCGGGGGAGCTGTTCGTTTTTTGGCTTGTTCATGTCGGTTGCGCGGTTTTTTTCCTTTTCCATGTTGGATAGAAAGATACGGTACTTTAGGTGATCGTAGTTCGTATCGACATGACCGTGTTATAGTCGAACTCTTTATTACTTTCCTGCGACTTCGATGATCATTTAGTTCCGTGTTGGTCCGATTACAGGAGTCTGAATTTTTTTGGCTTTGCCTTGTTGATGCTCTGGATATATTTTCAATATGCCTGTTAAACTTTGTACACTGACAATTTTGTCTACTAATATAGTGGTTAGTCCAAGCATGGTGATAGTCAGCATGCTCCCCAGCCTAGCTTGCCTGACTAATTTAGATGGATGCTATTTTTCTTGAAAAGATAATTCTGACCAGTGTTATGGGACATCAGGTCTAGGTACATGACGCCTTTTCTTGCACATATTTTTTTAACTTTTTTAGTAATTAGTAGAATTTGGGAATTTAGATTTATATCCTTTATTCGCGGAAGAATGCTAGTTATGATAACCTTCATGGATTGGTTTTCCACTTTATTGATTAACGCTTTAAATTGTAGAAGGATTTCATCTCGGGTCTGATGTTCTAATTCATGTGGTTTGCAAACAATTATAACTACGTCCTCCTGTGTGTATCGTAGATCTTCTAGTAGGTGGACTGTTTCGGGAACTCGTATTTTAGGGCGGCAGAGAATTTTACGCTCTTCAAGAAACTGCTTAAACTCAGTTTTTTGTGCTAGGATGATGCTGTCTCCAATGAGAAATACGTGAGGTATTTTCTTGTTATTCTTAGTTTTTTTATTAGCTGTGCGATTATTTTCAGCTAAATTTTACAGTTTTATCTTAATACTTTTGTTTAATTCGCGAATACGTTTGAGAATTCTAGCAGGTTGGGTATGAGGTCGAGTATTATGTGTGTTATGTTCATTTGATATCTGTATAGTCTGTTCTTCTGTAGAATTTATATTGTTTTCTATTTCGTATTTCAATGCGTTGAAACATTTTTTGGGGTTCAGATGAAAGTGTGAACGTTTAGCAATAATTTTAATATGCGGGGGCTGGTTATGAGTCCATAGGGGCTGGTCAAGGTGAGTCTTCGAATACTGAAGCCTTAGCTTGCGTTCATAATTTTGTTTTTGTTTTATTTCGTTTGTTGCTAAGTGCCCTGCCAGCAGTTCGATTTGACGGTTAAATTTGAGTTGAGGGCTGAGTTCAAGTTGATGGCTGAGTTCTTGAATTTTTGGTGATTAATTTTCAATGATCGCTGCAGATTCATGGTTGGAATAACAGAAACGACACTCCTCCCTATTGCAACCTCCTACGTTGAAGAGTTGCAAGCTGTACGTTACCTTTCATTCATTGCAGTACCTTGTTTTTGCTTTTGAAGCTTTTTCTGTATTTTGGTTGGACTCCATTCTTTGTTTATGTAGAGCTGTTTGGGTTTCGCTTTTCAGTGATTATCTACTAAGTTGGTGGCACGTACTGTTCAAATTACGAAATGAGTGTCTGATTTTGAGATCACAAAATTAGTGACTGATTGCCAAATGCAAGTTTAGCTACTAGTTACAGAAGTATGAAATTAGTGTCCAATCCCAAAATGACGAAGTCAGTGACCAGTCATGAAATCATAAGATTAGAATCCAGCCACGAAGTTAAAATATCAGTGTCCAGTCGTAAGATCACAAAATTAGAGTCTAGTCACAAGATCACAACCACAAAATTACAATCGATCACAACCACATATCACAATCAGCGACTTGTCACTCAATCGTAAGACTATTTTTCGGTGACAAAATTTTTATCTAAGAACAGAATATTAACCAGTAAACCAGTCACCATTATTATAATAGCCCGTCACCAAAGTACACTGTTATTGTCTAGTTGTAAAATCACAAGATTAGTATCTAGGCACAGGATCCCCAAATTGGCATCGAAGCACAAGATTCCAATATTAGATTCTAGTCAAACATATAAAATCCTCTCAGCAGTGTCTAATCACGGCATCATGAAAGTATTGTCTAGTTGTAAAATGATTGAATTTGGTACTTGAGAATGTAAAATATTAGAATTTGTTTCTTCCATCAAGATAATTTGTTTATAATTATTATATCGAAAATGAATCCCATTAATGAATTCCTATGTCATGATAGTTATGATATATGCATAGGTTTTCATATTTCAGGGCACTGTGTGTAACGTATGTATCGACAAAGTTTAGGTATCGACACATACGTTAGAAGTGTGGGACTATAGGACGCCGTCTGGACAGCTGCGTAAACAAACACTTGACGGTCAGCGAAGGCGCAAGAAATATGCTGAACTCCACAAGACGATAAGCACAACAGAACCTTGTACATAGAGTATGAGAGACTCTACGACAAATATTAGAAATTAATTACAAACGAAAAAAGTTAAGCTCGTATAAGAAGGCCATGAAGCGAGAGGAGGAAGACTGAGGAACTAGACCTCGACAGCGATGTAGGGTTGTGTAAGAGCTACATCAAGGGCATAGGTGTTGCTTTAGGAGTATGGGTGGAATAGGTGAAGAGATTGAAGCGGAAATTAAATGAATCATTACAGCGTCGAACCACAGCAAACTTTACACATGCACGTAACCGTGTATAATGAGGGAAGAATTAATTGCAATTAAAAGGTGCACTTAACGGTTTAAAATAGCAAGGAATGTAAGGGGAAAGATTAGTGTTATTGCTGGGTCGAATTTGTGTGTTAAACATCGAAGTATATCATCAGCAACGGATCTTCCAGCGCGAGGGTAAGTTTTAACACTTTTATTGTCAATGTGATCGAGGTTAGTGACAGGGTAGATTTTATAATAGGTGTGAACGCCCATTGATTCAACTAACATTGATTCAACCCTGTGTTCATTTAATTATTCAACTATTAAGTATGCAATTGATCAGTAATAGTGCACTATTTAATAGAATATCATGTGCAGCTCATATGCCAAAATGTGGTGAATGACTCACATTTGCCATCTCGTGAAGTTAGAATAATATGTATTAATTTTTTTGGGTGTATCATTGCCCTCATTTTGCCATTGAAAAGAAGTACTGGGAGCACCTTTTACAATGTCATGTATTCAGAGGATTAGAGTCCCTCTAGTGCGATTACGTATGCATGTTTGTTGCATTTAATTAATTATATTATTACTAGTATTATTTGTTATATAACGGAAGGATAGCATGTAGAAACACCATGCATTTAAACCAAGATTACGTAAATCATGAGAGAGAAAAGAACTCATCAACAATCAATCATCATGCAATCAAAAGTAGGCAGATAAACTTTCCCTTTTGTATAAGCATTAAATCAGTCACTAATAAATAAATTAGACATGTCATTCTTCCCACTACGCATTTAAATAGTATCGCCACACCGGAACAACACTAAAGCCCAAAGGCAATCAAAGGTTTCCCCATATGTACTTTTTTGGTGGCAAATGAGAGAAAAATTTGTGTCTTCTACGTTTCTTGGAGTTTTTTCTTCCAAAGAGAAGCATTTTTTTTTTGGTTGTGGGGAGGTTTTTTTTACCTACAGGAAACTGTGGAACAATGTTGTGAATGCATTTGAATTTACGTTTCATTATTTGACAAATTTGGGGTAATACCAATTTATATTTTCTAATTTCGACTTGAAGTTATATGTTTTTTATGCAACTCAAGACTCCATTCGAATTAAATTTTGTGTATAGAGTGCAAGTTTCAGCATTTCGAAGATTTAAGGTGTAGTAACATCATTAAGTTCATGTGAAAGGGTGAAGGCCTATCATAATGTTAAATTCCTGGGAGTTGTAGGTCCACGAAATTCAACGTAGTCTACAATTTTTTGCTGCTTCGTCTGATGAGTGAGAGAAGAGTTAATCATGGTTAAAAGATTTTTCGCTGCTTCGTCTGATGAGTAAGAGATTAGTTAATCGTGGTTAAAAGATTTTTTTGCTGCTTCGTCTGATACGTGCGAGAGGACTTAATAGTCTTTAAAAGATTTTTTGCTGCCCTTGATAATGGAGAGAGGAATAAGAATTGGCATCCATTTCATCTGTGTTGAATTTCGAAGTCAAGTGAAAAGTTTTAGGATAATATCGTATATTAGAAGAAGTAATGTTTTATTTTAGTTAATGCTAACTGGAGAAGAGAACGATAATGTACTAGGCCGTGAAAAATTATTTGCTACTAGAATAATTATTTTTTGAGGGTCAAGCAAAATGTGGTAAAAATTTTTTTCGGTTGTGTATTCTTCCATATAATTTCCACAAATTGAGGGTGATTGAAATTGCGGAATAGTTGAATTGTTAATCATATACAGTGGAAATGTAATTGAGGCTTTTAATTTACTAGGTTTTACGAGGATTTCACTCACCACCGACGCATTTGGGACAATATCATAAGGATGTTGAATTTAACAGTGATGGAATGCCGCGTTCAAGTGAACAAGAATAACAGGATGTTTCGGCGATGATTTCGAATTGGAGATTCGATGTTATTACAACAGAATGATAGATATGGGTGAACGTGGATGCGCAAAAACTAGAATTTTCTACATGTAATACAACGTGAATATGGTCAACGTGTCAGCTACATGAGGCAGTTAAATCAGAATGTAAACCCAATATGTAATCGAGTATGTAAGGAGAGCTGTGATCGAGATGTACCGATAAGTTACTAACCACAAGTGTTTCTTTACGTGTAATGCTTGATTATTTTGTACATGCAGACAGGAAAATTCTTGATATGTATTTGGTTCTTTAAAAGTTAGTACTTAAGTGATATTTATTTTAAAATATTGTGTTTGTTCGTTTACCCATTATCGTGTTTAATAATGTAATAATTTTTGTGATAAATTATTCAACACCGTCAATGCAGAGAAGCAATTCATCAAATCAATACATGCAGAATTAAACATATATTAGACAGGTATAAGGGCAGTATGATAGTCCGTGATAATATTTATATTGTGTGATGATTATGCGTGTCTTGAGATAGCTATACTTAGCAGAAATGTAAAAGGTTCATTATCGATTACTTGTTGAACAGCTGAAGATTATGAGGAGAAATTTTCGGTTTGAGATGAACTTCATTTAGCATTTTGCTGAAATTTCTTGTATTACATCAGATCTAATTTCGTTGTGAGTTGGAGTTACTGCTTTGACTTGGCGAGGAATTTGAATTGCTACGTGTGTAACGGATACCCCCAAATCACACTGACCTGCCTGCAGAAGTAAATATTGAAGGACAACCGTCCAAGTAACGAAACCTCTAGGGCTAAAAGCTGTTACTTAATGTATAAAATATGTAACGATTACCGTTGCTCACTTAAATATGTAAATGAAGTGTCAGGAATGATTGTCTATCTTAGGAGTTTTATATGCCCGAAACGGAGATTTTCTCATTTTAAACTGACATCGAATAATAATTTCTTGTGTGTTATATAGAGTTACAGTCGAGATCTGACAGACTCTATGGCAGAAGTCTTCATCCGTATTGCTGTATTCTCAATGTATGCACTATCTATGTCTTTCTGTGTATTGTTGACGATCATAATTATCCTTAGCCTAAGCGGGAGAACTCTTCTGAATTAAATCGTCAGAGAATGTAATATTGTTTTTTTAGGTCAAGAACTTATGAAGGCGACAGGCAAAAGTTTTTCGCTATGTCAGGAGACCAAGCATGTAACTGTAATTCTTGAACTGCGAAACGAAATTGGTCATTTGAAATTAACACGAGCTCTTTTCTTTCTGGCTGTTCGTATAAGATTAAAGATTACGTAATTAATTAATTCCGCCCTATCAGGAGCTCGGTTCTGATCATAAGTCGATGAATATTAATCATTGCTAATTGAACGCTAAAAGTATCAATAAAAGAAAGTTAAAACCCAGCAATGTAAAAAATGAAAATACTACAGCTGTGGCTGCTATTAATCAATATTTATCATTGCCAACTGAACGCTCAAAGTATCAATAAAAGACGGAGGAAATCCCAGCAGTGTTAAAAAAATAATATTATAATGTTCAATCATTGTTAAATCAACGTTGAGTCTTCATTAAAAGAAGGAATGAACCCCAACAATATTGAAAAATAACGATGTTTGTTAACAAAATTGTTAACATACATCGTTATTTTTCAACATTGTTGGGGTTCATTCCTTCTGAAAATTAAATCTCACTGCCATGTGCTAACGATATTGACAGCAAATATTGTAATCATGTGTACCAACAATGTCAAAAAAAACGTTTTTTGATAAAAAAATTATATTATGCACTAACAATGACTATGCTCTGCACCGAGACTTTAATAAAAATATTCCAAGTGATTTGCAGTGTGCTTCGAAATCGAGAGTGTGGAAGTCAAATGCATAGTTAAAATTGAATGGCGGACAGCATTAGTGGACTACTTGCATTTTTTCCCGTGGAAAATATAAAGTAGACTACTGGACCGTGGTTGCCTCTGTCATCGCGGTGTCAGCGACAGCACAGGACAGCTAAAGTAGACTACTGTTGTTGTTGTTTGCCTAGCGGGTCGTCCGGGGCGACTCAGGGGTGCGGCGGAGGCTCGGGTGGGGGTCGGATGGGAGGAGGGAAGT
>VCRD01001557.1:0-128917 GCA_006783055.1 Trinorchestia longiramus | reverse complement strand
TTTTATTTTATGTAAATTTTTCTGATGTTGCTAAAATTGTTTTCTAAAAAAAAAAACACATGCAAATCCCTAAGACCTCTGCCATGGATACAAAATAATTTGTTTCTGCTCCTATCAATAACTTATAAAATAAATTTAATTAAACCACCACTTCATTGTAAGAATGTGGAAACAAAGAGCTTGATTAAATGATGAGTTGCTTGATAATGATCCTTACCAAATGCTGCCTTCTGCACTCTAGCCTGGCATAGTGAGAGTTGTAAATGGGACTTGTGATGTGGTATTATCCGCGTATGTGTGCTCATCACTTCACATTACGTGAAGAATTTGGGGGACCGTCTGCCACCCACTCACTGAGACTGAGACCACTCACTGCCACTTGGAACTCACTGCCACTTGGAACCCATTCACTGTGCAACATTCAGCCACTGTCGCTATAGCTCCGGACTGGCCACTCTTACCTGAAGCTGAACTGGCCTAACCATCATCTGGACGCTCTGGACTGGCTCAAGCATCCCAAGAATTTCCAAGCTATTTCTCGTGCCAATTTCCTGGAATACAAGCTGAGTCCCTGTGACGAGTTCCTTTGTTTCCTTGAGTAAGGTCACACGGGCAGTTAGATTAGGCTTGTTAAAGTTGGTTGCTTAAAATTCCCCAAGCACAACCAAACTTTACAAACTTCCTGGAATACAAGCTGAGTTCCTGTGATGAGTTCTTTTATTCTCCTCGAGTAAGGTCACACGGGCAGTTAGATTAGGTTTTGTTAAAGTTGGTTGCTTAAAATTCCCAAGCACAACCAAACTTTACAAACTTGCTCTTGCAGATGGTCTTCTCATGATACTTATACGAGTTTGAAAAGAAACTCTTTATAAAACGCATATATTTTT
The DNA here is from genome assembly GCA_006783055.1 of Trinorchestia longiramus. Taxonomy (NCBI): domain Eukaryota; kingdom Metazoa; phylum Arthropoda; class Malacostraca; order Amphipoda; family Talitridae; genus Trinorchestia; species Trinorchestia longiramus. Next base: position 128,030 of record VCRD01001557.1, on the reverse strand, counting down.
GATTCACAATTTTTTCTGCAACAATTTTATTTCATTTGTTATTCGATTTGTGTATTGGTGTTTGATTTGTCTCGTAATTTAGGGTCAACATACGGTAAATTGTTGTACAATTAAAGCTGCTACAAAATTAACGCTGCACTTCCCAAAAAATAATTAAAATCAGCTGAAAATCTCACAATTCTACTTTTAAAATTGAGTATTGTGTTACGAAGGATCGAAATGAGACACACAACATGTAACTTTTGTATCCGTGCTTCAAATTTAGGGTAATTAAATTAAATTTAAGGCAATATCATTGGTTGTTTTGGGAGTAACAAAAGGGAAGTTGTAATCTTTCTGTTCGAAGGAAACGTGCGTACGCTTAGGGTTCAAGTTGTTGTGTCATATCGTTCTGAAACCAAATAACGTTCGCTCTAAAGAACATTATATTGAATTGAAGATGAAGAGTGGTCAGGCAGATATTCCTCCGAGTCTTGCTCCAAAAATGCTGTCAATGATGAATGCTCTGGATGAGCTTCAGTCAACGTTTGCTCCGTTCGTCAGCAAACCTCACACTGAACTTTTTGGAAAGGTATGTTTTCTGCTCAACATGATTACTTTGTGTTTCATCATAAAAATTTTACTTTATTTGTGTGCAAATGAATCGTCATCATCCTTTCGAATGCAATTTTTTTAGTAATTGGTTAAAATTTTACTCCTGTACCATGAGAAATAGTATGGTGAATCATGTGAGAAAAACTATATACTTTTAAATTGGTGCGTATGGAATGTTGAATCCACAGAAAGTTGATATATTCTAGGGTTCACTAAGTTTGTGCATTATATTTCTTTCATACTATATCAGAAGGGAATTTGGTTTAATACAGTAGTTAAATACAGTTGGGTTGCATAGATTCTAGTGTGCTGAATGCTCTAGGAGCATTGGTAATTATTACTCCCTGGTTGAAGTAAATATAACTAGACTTCAATATTCAACAACAATAACACTTGATATAAATCACTCCAGTTTATAGTGTCCACACTACACTCAGGGTAAATCACTCCAGTTTATAGTGTCCACACTACACTCAGGGTAAATCACTCCAGTTTATAGTGTCCACACTACACTCAGGGTAAATCACTCCAGTTTATAGTGTCCACACTACACTCAGGGTAAATCACTCCAGTTTATAGTGTCCACACTACACTCAATGTAAATCACTCCAGTTTATAGTGTCCACACTACACTGCAGTAAGTGGAACTGATTCTCAAATCACTTGTGATGATTTTGAATTCATAACAATTTTTAAGACATTTGGTCAATAGATTTGTATATGATGTCTATTTTTTAGTAGATTAGAACATTTTAAAAATTAATGTATTTTGTAAACTACATGAAATAAAACTAGTTACTAATTAGTCAGAAAATGCTAATGGGTGGAAACATTTCTATACTCTTTAAACTGATTACTAATTTCAGAATAAAATGGTTGTAACAGTTTTATTTGGATTTTGAACAATTTAAAATTTGAAGAATACTTGTACATTTATTTCCATATTTGTGTACCCAAATAGTGAAATTACTGTTGCATGTATTGAACTTTGAACTCTAATTAGAGCCAAAATTAGTAGAACTAATTACTATGAACTAAACAGGACAATCTTTATACAATCACAACATATAGGTGCTTTTTATGTTGCATTAACTATACAGCATCTAGCATGAGTCAATTCTAATGTATTTAGCTATTTAAAACAATCTAGAGAACTATCATGTATTCATAAATGTATCTGTCATTTTGTATAACATGGTAATATGAATGAAAATTCATCTTCAGTTTGGATATTATTTGAATTTGATCATAAATACTAAATTGACTTATATTATAATACTTCTTAAAGTTTGATTTTGAGCTAAAAAGTGTGATACTGTGTATATGAGAAATTGTTTAGTAAAGTAGAGTTTAAAATGTAGCTGCTGTTATTGCCAGTTTATGTCCTTCATTTACAGGGTGTCCCAGCATTACAGGACTTGAGAAACAAACTGAAAATTTAAAAATTAAATCTTGAGTTTAATTGTGGTATCCAGAATACAGTGATTGAAATACCTACAGCATTTTACTTTGTATTATAATAACTTAAGTTATAAGTTTAGTGTAGCAGATTCTGATTGTTCTTACTTTTGATCACTATTTTCAATCATTGCTTTGTTATGAGCATCAATTTTTTCTGTCAAGTCTTGTGTTTACTTGGTCTACCTTTCACCTGTGTTTTTTTGTCTTATTTTTGTTTCCAGTTTTGACTTGTATCTTATGACGTGTATTGATGTGTTACAGTTGCAGTGCATTTACTTTTAATTTGTATCTTTGCAGCTGAATGCTCTGGAGCGTGCTAAAGCTCATGTCATGGAAGCTTACACTGTGAATGCTTTGTTCTGGGGTAAGTATTCCTTTCTGTTTCATTGTAATTCTAATTGTAAAATATTCTTTATTATTATTATTGTAAAATATTCTTTATTATTATTATTTAGAAGTAACCAATGTTCTAATTTGTCATCATTTGTAAAACAAAGCCATAAAACATGTGAAACATCAGCAATGTTCCTGCAGATAAGTAGCTAGCAGAAGCATGAATTCACCATTACATAGAACATTTTACATTTTAGTGGCTGGAAGCTTTGAGTAAATGTTATGTTCGTGGCCTATCAGCATTTTGTTTTAAATTTGCATCAGTTCATAGCACTAACTTTATGCCCTCCACAACTAGAATTGTCCTTCATAACTAGGATTACAGTGTCTTACCTAAGAGTTCTTACTTTCACCAGTGAAATTTTATAGGATATCATAATAGCCAGTGAAGTGTAATTGCAAAATATTATAGTTATTGAATGTATCATTTCTCTGGCCTAAATAAATAAGGTGTATAGTGAGCATGTTGCTCTCCTTGTGAATGTTTCTGCTATAGCTTTCAAATCTGTTTGATTTATAAGTGTTACTAGCACACAAAGGATGAGAAACTGCTGTAGTAAATTACCTTTGTTTTTGTAAATAACTCTGCTGTGTATTACCTCAATAAACTTTTTATCATCTCTTATTGCTGCTTATGGTCTATGTGGAAAATGTATCATGTATAAAAATTATTCAACTCTTATAATTTCTCAATATGATTTGTAAAGGTGCTCTCATAAAATTATTACTGACCAGCAGTTGAACTTGTCAGTTTAAATTATCATGATGCATGAGAATAATATGCAAAGTATATATGTGCTTTGCATAACCTAAGAATGTCTTTTCCTTAAGTGATTTTTAAAATACCATCCTTTTATATGATGTGACTCTATTTATTTTGAAGGAGGACCAAAACAGTGCTATGAAGGAGTGATTTTTAGTGCAGTTTACCAAACTGAGTTAGTTAAGGGAAGTGTAAGATTCCAGAGTGGTTACAGAGGTCTGGTAATGATATGAGTACTCATGTCTTGGGAGTATTTGCCAGCCACAGAAATATTCTTAGTTAAAGCATTGCTTATTATTGGAGTTTGTTGTGGGAAATTGTTATACTTTTTTCCTTCCATTTTCACAAGGTAGGCTGACTTTCTTTGTAGCTGACCTCTCATGCAAGTTTTTTTTGTAATGATTCTTGTTTTCATTTTTATTAAAAATATTGGAAATGAATAGTAAAAGATAAAACTTCAAGAATCAGTTTTTTTCATTCTTGTTATTAACATTGTAAAACTTTTTTGATTGTTTACTCATCTACAGATAATTTAATTGTTTTTAACTGTCAAATATGATTTGCAGCTCTCATCAAGATGAGCAGTGACAGTGATGCAGAGCAGGCAGAAAAGGACTTGAAGGCTGAGATGGGTCGCATCAAGGAGGCCCAGAAGCGTATTGCAGACCTAGAGGCCCGTGCCAACATGCAGAGAATAGACAGAGCTGCTGCTCGAAGGTTTATCCAGCATGGGTTAGGATCCTCTGACAAACGAAGTGAGTTATTTCTCTTAGCAATTGTGTGCTAAAGTATTGGGACAAAGTAAATTTTTGTACTATTTTAAGTTCAGTGTTTCTTTAAGACTCTGTAGTTGACAATCAAAATTTGAAATTTAATATAGGTGAATATTTTTATTACACTTTGTATTCCATCTGTTGCCAGTATTCTTGCCTTGCTGGTTTGTGGCTGCAAATGTATTAACAATTGCTGGTAGCATTGCTTTTCATGTATGAGTTTAGATGAGTATCAGTATGCACATGTATTACTTACCACTAATGTTAGGACTTATTTCTTTGTAGTGAAAATGGTTATTTTAGGACAATGCTGCTTATGAGCTTATGGCTGATATACAACAAAACCTTTAAAATGAGTTTAGAAGTTTTGCTTGCAGTTTTTAATGAAATTATCTGAATTAAACATTTTCTTAATTTCTAAATTATTATTTGTATTATACATCATACTAGGAGAACATTGGATTAAAAAATATATAGTAAAGGGTGCAGAAATATAACTTCCTTTTTTAAATTCATTTTTCTTTAAAAAAATGTAGTTATGTTGCTGCATCCTGTGTTTTATATTGCAAATTTAAATAATTCCTTATGTATTTGTTTTTGGTGTCATAGCATTCTGTGAATATAGAAATTGGTTTCACCCATGAAATCCATGAAACATTTTTGCTTTCTTGGGGCTGAGCTGTGAGGATAAGATAGAGAAAAGATTGTGAGTGCTTGACAGGTATACAAATATTACAGAATTTGTTGGTTGGTTCACATTTTATTATGTTTAAATTTAGTTACTGCATAAAAATAGCACCTGTGAAAGTAGAAAGAAACATCAACCACTGCATTGGCTTTTTGTTAATGCATGATATAGTTTCAGTTCTTTGACTGTTGACTTTCCATTTGGGCTCCAGTAACAGTGGTATAAGAAGTAGAGTTTCATGGTCTTCCTTTGGTTCTTTTGCAGAAAGTAACGCACCAGTGGCTAAGGAGGAGGAGGAAGAGGATCACAATAATCCTGGTTCTGCTCCTCTCAATACTAAACCCAAGAAAAGGAGTAAATTACAGGCCAATATTGACTCCAGTTGGCAATAGTACTTTATTGCTATTAACTTGTGTTTTATTGTCTTGACATATTGTATTATCAATATCTATGTTCTGTTCTGTTATTGCTTGTTCGTTTCATGTACATCTCAATGCTGATGATCTGAAGGAAATACTCTAGATGTATACACTATGGCTCTATTTAGCACGAATTTTACCCCGGTTGAACTGGGAGGGATGGCAGTGTCTACCATGGTCTGGGTTGGATGAATGATGAAGCTACAGGAGTTGGCTTGTATATATAGCTGAACAGCTAGGCGGAGTTGTGTTAGAGTAAGATGCTGGGTGGATACTAGCATGTTTGTGCCGCGTATTCGGTGATTAGTTCCTCATAACAGAAATATGACTTTTTCTAGCAATGAGGGTTCCTGCAAAGAAGAATTATATCTGATTTTTGTGCTGTTCTGTAAGTTTTGTGCGGTTAACATGGCTAGAGTTAGCAAACAATTTACCCTGGTGATCTTTAAAGCCTTACAACGGCTGGTCGGGATCTCTCTTTCATTCTGTTAAGTTGTGCTTATTTAGACTGAAGGTTGTACTGTGACTGAACATGATGCAGGACAGACGATGAATTTAAAATGATGTTTCCCTTCAGCTATCAATTATTTTGTTCATATGTAAAAAGTAATACTCATAAGTGGGCATTTATTTTTGTAGTTAATGATAAATAGTCTTAAGTTTATTCATCCATAATTGGGATTTTTTACTTGCATTGAGTTACATATTTCATTTAATAATGGATGGGAATATAATAGTATCTCATAGCATATCAGGTCAGATAATAGTCATATGGATGAAACAAATTCATGTTTATTTTTGTAGAGGAACGTACAACTTTAACGAAAGTACATGACATCTTTCATTCTTTCCTATTTTGTAAGATTTCGTCATTTTTTTTGTTTTGCCATCCTGCTGAAGTGAACGACACATTGATACTATTGTAACTTTGGATAAATCACGCCATCCCTAAGAGATGTCATTTATTAGGCTTTGGATGTTAAATAGCAGACGCATTACAACAGAAATAATCTCAGCATCCGTTTTTTCAATGTCTCGGTGTGGGCTGCAAACAAATATGTACACATTAAAATAAGTAGTGGATCTATGTGGACAGCCTTGACTTCACGTGAGATAGTAGCTGGAAAGATACGGTGCACAAGGCCAGAGTTTGTGCTCTGGTGGGGCATTGACACTCCTCTGCACCAATGATGCCTCCCTAAGTCGCTGCTGTACGAGCTGCCACGCAGCGCTGTTTGAGGTGGAGGACGTGCTATACTGACACTCTTACGTCCCCTCTACATTTATGTAGCTTAAATTTCAAGACGAATTTTGTTTCTATGAAAAAAAGTTGTCTATATTGATGTCTCATATCGTTTGTAGTTGCATTTGGTATGTTGGTATGAGGTTTAGTATTGACTGAGACGGCACTTTGGCTTGATATTTTTGACGAAACATGGCACTCTAAATACAGTTTTTCCAGGAATGAGTTACTATACAGCGTGAAAGAATTCTCTTCACCGAGTAGGGGAGTAACTTTCAACAAAAGACACTAAGGAGGTAATAGATGTAGAATATTAATTTGGAGCGGTCATTTATTTATTGTATTTTTTTTGCGACGAATTATACTGGTTTCAATTACTGATGAAGCCTGAAGAAGAATACTGAATAATGAGATTGAAGAACAGTTCAAATTGCAAAGGAATTTCAAGTTTGGAATTTGTTACCATTCCTGTATACCTGTGAGCGTAACTCATGTATGACGTGACTGCGAGTGTCTTTGGACTCCTTAGAACTGAGGACGCTTGTTGCCACTGCGTTGTGGCCGGCGTGTTGAGCCACAGGTCTATGATGCACGTACTTCATAACAGACTGTAGGTAATGGTGTGCTTTCAGAAAGTGGATCTCGTGACCTATAGATTTATTGACTGCCACTTCACTATCATATGAGGCACATTAATGTTTCCTCGTCTCTCACGTGTGACTTAGCCTCCTAAAGAAATTTAAGAAAAGCCAACAAGGTTAATAATTTTGGAAATGCTCACAATTTTCGAAAATTTCTATACTATTCTTGTTTTCAAACCCTCTATTTATCAGCCGCCAATAAAGTTAGTTTTAGGAGAATGATCCCGGGAATTAGCTTCGCAGTCAATGTGTTAAGGGATCTTGCCTAGCTGCCTCTCTTGCTTAGTGGTGAGGGATCTGTGCTCGTGTTGCCAGGGTTTCGAGGGTTAGCTCTCTCACACAGCCCTCGAATTTTCTCTGTTTGTTGCACAGAGACCAGGAAGACTGACTGACTGACTTGACTCAAACTATTTCCCTAGACTTCCAGACTGTCGCATGTATCCCTAAGAGCTTCTACTTCACGTCACATGGACGAGAACAGTCGCTGGAAGCATGATCACTAGTCTTAAAATGTTATGTATACGTAAATGGAATAAACTTTCTTTCTTGGAGTATTGTTAATAAGCTCGTTTCTAGCAGAATATTCTTGAACAGTACTTTTATGAAATTTCAAATGTCTACTATTGTTCCCTAGACTTGTGCTCTCCGAGTCATAGTATGAAAATATTTTTCTCCAATTCAGCGTGAAGAATTGACTTATTTTCTATTTTTTTGCATTTCTATGCATATTGAAAACTTCATGCCATCTGTGCAGGAGTACTTTTACTTTAGGTGTATAATTTGACATTAGGAAACTCGTTTTTGGGGGTTTAATTGTTTATGGTGCATTTTCAGAATTTGCCGTTCGGTCCTGGTACTCAGGTCACAATTATTTTGTCGCCTGATGCACTCATAATCCTGGCAAAAGATTATTTATCAATTCATTAGTTCTGTGATGCCAAGCTCCCAGGCTTTATGATTCTAAGCACTCTGTAGTGAGTTACTCTTCATTTAAAGTGTTAGTACGAGTGTTGAGAGACAACTGAAGAAGGGACCAGCTGGATCGCACCATGTCTTTGTCACTGCGTGGAAAGGAAGTGCCTCGTGCCAAAGGTTTGTAATAATTGGGACTTTTTACATTTAAATCACATGCTTATCCTGTATTATCCCTGACAGTATTCTTTGCATTTTATGATTTGACTGTTGGGTTATGGTATATTGCATCGTTGTTCAATAGCATGGTGTTGTTCTTGCTATTTTATTTTCTATGGTTATGTTACTGAGGGTTTATCCTTTAATGTATCGAGGAACTTTACATCCCTTTTGATGTGAGATTCCTGAGCGTCTCTGAAGGAGACATTCATGCCTGCAGTCGGTCTTGATTTGCGAGCCTTATATGTATGTTGAACATTTGCGACTCTTACAAAATGCTTACTTTCACTCTGTCTTGATTTGTAATTCTTAAAAACTAGTTTTCCACAGAGATGTCCTATGCTACCTTCGTTATATTCAGCTGCACTGCTTGTGAGGATCTATTGTGAATTTCAGTAACAAATTTATACTTATTTTTCATGCTCTCCTTTTTATTCGAAGGAAGTAAACGTGACGTTTTACCGAGCTCTTGCTGAAATGAAATATCTTGTTTCTGCGTTGTTCTTTTTCTCGAAAGTCATATACCAAATTGTGTTTTTTGAACAAGTGCTTCAGGATACATCATTTTATTGAAAAAATTCTAGTTGTGGCTGCTGTAGTTAAATTCGGAGAGGAAAGATTTTGTACCTCTTCATGGGGGAAATGTTTGGAACGATGGAAATTGACTAATGTTCAGCTATTACTGGCCGTGCGGAGGGGATTATTTAGTTCGTTGCATAGGTAGTTTGTCTTACGTTTTTAAACGTAAGAACTGTTTTTTTCCTAGTGTTTGAGGATGCATATCTTAATTTTTGTGTTCATGCGTACGATGAATGTTTTTGTTATCACGCAATTCTCTCATACCAGTGCTTCATTGCGTTCTTAGTTCATGGTGGAATGTGCGTGAGTGATGGGTGGATAGACATGACTAAGTGCTGAGGTATGTAACTGTTAGAAAAATGTTCCTTGCCTTCTTATATTGTGGATCAAGGGTACCAGTCATTAGTCAGACTGTGTTCAGCCTTAGCATACCTTTGAAACCCATGATCGATCAGTTGTTAAATTTATCTTACATGTAATAATTTTGTGTCCGTAATTTTTCTTCCTAAGCTCCTTAACTGACCCACAATGTTAAAGTTTTTGACCTAATGAGTGTAGTGAATACTTGCACTTAGGGGTAGTATTAAGTTACGTGCTGCAGCTAGAAATGTATGCTAGTATGGAATATTATGCTGCACCAGTTCATGTGAAGCTGTCAGTGTTGTAGTAATGCGGTTGACATCACAGTTATTATGTACCACAGCCCAGCTGGTGGAACGCAGCAGCGAGCCAGGCGGCGCCCACCTCGTCAACCCCTACCGGACCACCAAACACGCGCCCTCAGACCTCGTCGAGCTCGCGCAGGAAATTCAGAAGGTGAGGTGAACTCCTTAAAATGTGTGCGTGTGTTGCTTCACTCACACCATGATGCAACCGAGAGGTGCCAGTCTCCAGTCGCAGGATGAACAACAATCTTTATTTCCAATCAAGTACACAGTACATAGACATTTAGTACATTGGTTTTTCAAATTCTTAAGGTTAACATTCTTAGAGTAAGGGTGATTGTGAGCTCCATGCGACGATCCTGGGATGTGTCCATGGGTGGGGAGTTGAGGGCTTACCGATAAGTGCGAGCTCACGGCGTGAAACGAGAAACAGCTCGTATTCATTGCCGGGTTTCGAACCCGCACGCAGTCTTTCTGCACAAGCAGAGACCCGATACAGAACACGGGCTGCAGACCACTCGACTACGGTGGCTATGGGTAACTGCGAATCGAATGGGTAACTGCGATCTCAGCCAGAGAACAGAAAAACTGTATTGCGTGTAGGGATACACCAAAGTTCATTTGAAGCTGTTTATTTATGTTATTGAGCTTTACTTTCTTTGTGTGGGGTATCAATAAGAACGACGTCTGAAGTAGCTAGTGTGCCAACGACCCTGGTGACCATGTGGTGTGCGATGCCACTGGAACAATAAGGTGTTTTCTTGCATGAGCTGAGAGACTTCAACTCTTTGTGTGTGGGCGACAAGTTGTAAAGTGTGTAGGTGTAACACCGTCTGATGGAATTTAACAACGAAACCTTGGGAACAAGAGCGATTATACCGAAAAAATGAGTAAGTTTCTCATTTCTTCATTTTTTTCTCAATTTGGGATTCATTGTAAACATCGCGTGTGGAGTCGCGTTGCAAATTCATTTTCTATGCAGGCTTGACCTGAGCCGTAAATTAAAAAATCAACTGAAATGACTGTGAATTTTAGAGCTTGACTTGAATTGAATGAGAGTTTGTCGATTATTGTGAACTGATGTAAGAGCACCAGCGCTGTTCAGACAAGGTGATGTTCAGTGGTTACGATCGTGTAGCTCATTACTTGCTCAATTTATTCATTAGATAATCGTGATATGTGCTTCACCCAACACATATTTCTGATAAATGTATGACATAAGTTTTTGTACACTTATTCACGCTGATAGACATAGCTTAGTGTTGAATATATTTCAAATTTCATTGATGAATGGTGTTGCATTGTATTACGTTTTGAGCAAAGCACTTGACAGAGGCTAACATTTCATTGTTGATGTGACAGGCGGACGCATTCACACGAGCGACGGTGAGCAACAAGCTGCAGGTGATAGCTGAACAGGTGCGTTTTTTGCAAGAACAAGCACGCCGCGTGCTGCAGGAGGCCCAGCATAACGCTGACCTGCACCACGCTGCTTGTAACTTCGTCAAACAGCCGGGCTCCACCTACCACCTGTACGGCCGACCGTCTGGTCAGCGCTACTTCTCCATGATCAGTCCACAAGTGAGGACTGGTTCCCTATTATGTTAACCCAATTAGTCCCCTACTTCCATTGCGAGGTCTTGGTGTACATTCAGCCACTAATATAATAGTGGTGCATGGGTCGACCTGAAGCTACATTGTGCAGTAAAGCTTGTTCAGGCCACACTTGTGCTCCTGTAAAGGGCTTAACGATTGATCTCATATTCTTCAGTTTGAGTTTTCTTGCTCGGAGGCTGGACAAGGGACGGGCGATAATTGGTGGATTCATGCCCCTTCAGTGGTTGCTAGGTAACCTACAGATCTCAGTTGGACTACTGGCTTTAAATGTTTGGCTAAGTCCCTCATCACTGATCTAATGCTCCAAGCTTCCTCTTCTTTTTCTATTCTTGTAGGCGTAGTCATGCAAACTAGATCTTGAGCGAGTGTTTGTATTTATACTCGTACTTGAGCTCTTTTTCTACGTTTTTAACCCGATCACTGAACAACTTAACATTGAACAATGATAATGATTGTGTTGGAACCCTGCAGAGAAATAAGAATAATTCTGTCAGCCCTTACAGACAAATGACACAGCCTTTACTTCCAGCAGAGGTCACACTCCACATCTTCTTCATTAGTTACTGTTTTCTTGATGCACTTAATAGAAATGTGCTCACAATTTCTCTAATTTACTATCATCGTAACCAATCACTGTGAATTTTGATTCATTACTACGATGAACTTTAGGTAGCTCTGATACAGCAATAACAATGTGTCGTAAGTAAACTCAATGGAGTTTTTACTTTTTGGAGATTAGCTGCTTCGATGCTAAGACACATGCTTGCAACTGAACTCGTGAAAACTAAAATCAATACACAAGGATCCATACCAGAAGCATCTCTTATGTCCCAAATATGATGTATTGAGCTGCAACAGTCTTGAAACACTTTTTGTCACGCACTTTCATCATGGTACGATCTTCTCTCGCCGTCATGCGAAATCTATTAGATGTACTTTGACAGTCTAGTGATTGTCTTTGCTTTTTCTTACCAAGCAAGGATGCGCTACACCGCGCTTCTTGATTGCCCTTTGTAGTCCCTGAAATTCACTTGCTTTTCTGGTTTTAAGACAAAATCGTTTTTTTTTATCATAAGACGTCTCTGTGTTTTTGCTGGAGCCGATGGGGTGAGAGTTGTTTTCTTGCAACGTTCTTAGATGATCAAAGGGTGATCTGTGCAGTAATTTCTGAGGCTAGATAATAAGTACGGATCTTTTTCATTTGTAAGTGTTACTAAACTTGTAATCTTTTTGATTTTTTAACTCTACATATTGTTCCGTAATTTGTTACTTAGTGGCCGAAATGTTCTGAACATTTAAGAGGTTTTCACTGATGTTACGTCTGTTTCTAAAGTAAAGGTAAGTTCTTATACAGGGTTGGACAACATAACTTCCTTTTTCCAAACTCATTTTGCTTTGAAAAAAGGAAGTTATGTTGTCCCACCTTATGCTTGGTGCTACTTTACAGCAAATTAAGAATAATCGTTTTTTAACTGTCATTCTTTATATCGCTGTTGCTGAATAACAACACTGACAAATTTAGTACCAGCTTCAGTTTTCAATTTGGTATACAGGAGTGGGGAGGCGACTGCCCTCATGAGCACCTGGGGACCTACAGACTTGAGGCAGACCAGTCCTGGACTGCCGTGGAAGACTTGGACAACAAGGACGCCGATCAGCAACTAATCGACAAAATCCTGACGTGCACCAACGTGGCTGCCTCCATCACTGGATGACTCTAGTGTCATAGCTCCTGCCTTTTCATTCAGTTTGTTCAAAACAAAAGTGAATTTAGACCTAGACTTACATTTGAGGGCCAGCGTTTGACTGGGGCCTTTGTAACGGCCTTTAATACCCTCTAATACACACACATACAACAACAAGTCAGGTTAGACTTGAACTTCTTGGGAGTTCCGGCGTTTTTGTGCTACTGTACGCGGGAGTTATCGTTCCGACTCTTTGTGTGTACAGCAGTACAGAGACGGGAGTTGCCTTGAATTTCTGTCCGCCTGCTTACAAACGTTAGAAATTTTGTATTTGCGTGTGTGCTCCTTTGCCTACCTCTTACTTTAATGTATTTACTTATGCACAGGTGTTCAAGCTATCTTCGAGTAATTTCCTTCTAAAATATCTGTAAAAAAACAGAAATGGCCTTTAGCAAAGAATTTGTAATATCATGTTTACTATTGTTTATATGCGGATGAAGTTTATTGTCGACAATTTCAAGCAAATCTGGCATTGCATAGAGCTGGAAACAGAATACTTAATCATTTTTTCCCTCCTACATCCTTCAGTTTTACTTACCATGTTTCTGTTGAGCCTTGTGCAATGTTGGTTGTATTGATAGTGTAGTAGTAGTTTCGTCTGTTTCTATGGGCAACCTCCGTCCAATCTGAGAGCGGTTTTATCTAAGGCATCGATATCTACCATAGTGTAGCTACGTTATTTCAGTTTTGGGTGACCGTAATGTTGATATTTATCTTTATATGGCACCTGCAACGGCTACTTTGAATGCACCAGTGACGGGCTTTTTTTAGCCGGTTCCTACCATGTTGACATTAAATTGATGTTAGTCCAAAATAAAACGTCTGACAAAGACACTTAAATGTTATTACAATCCGTGACACTACTTGAATAATTTCACGACTGGAAGTACATGCACCCTGTTGATGGAAGGATGCCTAAAGCGCCCGTGCTCCAATAGTGCTGCGAGTATTAATTTCCCCAAGCTAAACAGTTTCGTATCGACACCGTATTGTGCTCATTCTTGTATGGTAACATGCAGCATAGGGTCTGAAGAACTGGGAACTCCGTGAGTGAACATCCCCGTAAACGGCTATCCACTTATTGAAGAGGGGGATAGAGATGCCACTAAACACAGTTTCCGGTGAATAAATTTTGACGCACAATATTACCTATGCTCTAATCACGATAATAACACGCTTGTAGGTAGCGACGCTCGTACATTTGTGTCTAGCACGCATCAATGCTCATACAGACTCCTGACGTTCGGAGGTCGTAAGAGAGATACTTGTATCTGTAAGTTTTTCACGCATTCAATTCGTGCTTCAGAACCCCATCACCCCCACTAGTACTTTGTTGATACTTGCTTCATTTTAAAGCCGAAATATTGTTTATTATTTTTATCCGTGTTTTTATGTACAGTTAGCGTGACCGATGTGTCATTCTAGCGACGTTTTGTACAGTTGGCGTTTATTCTTTTGTTTTCGTAATTTTTATTGTGAAGATCTTTGTTGGTGCTTGAACAGTTTTGTTGGGTGGATTGATCATAAGAAAAAATATCATGGATATATGACAAACATAAGTTCGTTGAGAAACTTTAACCCTTGGTGTTGTAACTATTATTATTTTGTTGGCGACGAAGGTTTCATTTCCTTATACAGAAAGGAAGGGACTTAGCTTATTATGAAGATAGATTTTCTTACCAGTTTGAGAAGCAACTTCAGTAGGTGAGGGTGATAAAACACAATGGTCCTGCTAGTTGTAGTTTTGTGAGCGAGACAACGTGTTCTAGAGCGTTAGGGCGTTCTTGAAGGTAAAAATTTAACAAAGAAAGTGAACAAAGTTCGTCTGAAGATTATGCTCCAATCAATTGACTTCTTTGTAAATGAATCTTGTGGTAATGCTCTCAGTATAGGTTTCGTCAAACGACAACACAGCCTTCACCGTAACTCTGCAGTGCTTGTCCTGATTTGACGTATTTTAAATCTGAAAAATATCGCTATGTTCATTATGTTATGGAGAGGTAAATACATAAAATAAATGTGTATTTTTGTGCGTCTCCTTAGCCCAGGACTCAGAAACTCCAAACATACCAGTGCCTGAACTGCCTCTTATTTCTTATCATAGTAATTCATAGGATCAAAAAGGACGTTAGTTGAAAACCCTTGTCAATTCTGTGAACAATCGTCCTACTTTAACTTGTTTTCTGAAATTTTTTGCATTGTTGCGCTGCGTTCCTCCACATTTGATGTAAGTTCCATAGTTTTCGCTGTTTTTAAGTCCTGATGAAAACTTAAAACCAATCACTTGCTAATTTAGAGTCCATATGAGTTGTTGTGACTAGTAACGATTTGAGTTGCCATGCTACTGAAATCCGTGGTTGTAGGCTTCCCAGCTTTTGTATTTTGTATAATTTGTGTGTTTTTATGAAAAACTGATTAGTTATATATGCACGCTAGTCAAATTTCTACTCATTGATAAGAATCACTTTGTACATGTACACATGTGGATGACCTCCATCCATAGTGTTGTACGTCGTTACGTTATCTCATAATACAAGTACTTACTTATAAAAGCTATTTGTTTGTATCCCTGCCACTCTTCCCTTGTGAAGGGTATGCATTCTTAGTTTCCTCTCTGTAGGCACGCGTGCTCCACTCACCCTATTCTATCTTCCTCTTGAAGTTCCAGCGTATGGTGCGACAGACTTTCCCGATTTTCTTGTCTTTAACGATCAGCTTTCTCTCTGCGCATCTTTATCGGAAGCGTCTTTGCGAATGCAAATCTGTGCCGTAGAGAACTAAAGATTGCGCCAATACACAGTGTCATCGCAAGGTCTCGATGGATGTGCCAAATTAAGATTTATAAATCATTGAATGTCTGACCCCAATCTTTCTGCTGAATTACCCAAACAAGCCCTGATTCTAAAGTATTTGCTGGTTCAATCGCACGATGTCTGACTCGAAAGTATTTGTTAATTCAAATGTATAAACATGTGTCGGACTGTGCTGATTAAGGTTGGATCATTCCCCTCGAGAATAAACCATCAATATTCTTCAGTCGATAGTAAGTCGCACCTCCGTCAGGCTACTGCCTTCTCTCATTGTTCTCGTTAATTTACTCTTGAGTATCTGCTAGAGTTTTCCCGAGCAATTTACCAAGATTTGTCCATAAACTCCATCTAATATGCTTGTATCAAGATAAAAAAGAGTTTCACTACCTGCTTTAGAGTATCATTATACTGGTACAATCTGCCGTCTGCTTTTTAAGATGAGAACCTCCACATGAACAAGATCAAGCACACGACATTGACGCCAAGGACAATGTCATGTGCTTCTTGAAAAATTTCAGACAACATTTATCAGGTTTCATATATTAGTACTAGCCTACTAGTTTCTAACAGAATTAAAAATATTGTATACACAAAACATTTGTAATTTATATTGTAAAAGATATTAATCCATCCTTGCCAACAAAGTGGGCTATAACGATGCTACCAATTTTTTTTGTATGTATCACCTGTAAGATGATAATCGTATAGAAATTAATTTGATCACTATGGTTTTTTTCAATTCTATATAGAATTTTGCCATCTATTATTAGTAGCAAGGGCTTATATGTATTAACTAATCAAAACTCAGTGGTGCTTGAAGTGAGGACAATTTTTGGGCAGTCGTGTAGGGTACTGTTATTTTGCGTCAGCACTTAACGTCTATGCGTATACGTAATGACATGACCGTACATTGGCTGTTCAAACAAGTTTGAAGTTCGAAGTATAACTCCGAAGCTCCAATAAAAGTGAAACAAGAAGAAGAAGAAGTTCGAAGTAGCTGGTGTAGGTTCTACTTCTACCAACCAACCGAAGTAGCTGGTGGGCTGACTGTAACTACATTGGCCAGAAGCATATTTGGACTTTTTGGAGGGCTCCAGTTCTACCAACCAAGTTCAAACGAGAAACTCGCATTGAAGAGTTCAAGCTAAAACTCAATCAACCTTCTGGCCTAGGGCTACGAAGACAAGTTTTCAGAAACATATAAAACAGAACATAAAAGAAGTTCGAACGAGGTTGTAGAAGTTAGAGCCTAAGCCGTGCCTCTGAGTTACTGCTATATATGTCGTTTTGTGTTGCCGTTTCAGCCTAGTGGTTAGTGATCTGTGTTTGTGTTCCCAGGTCCCTTTTCTTTAGTGCAAGGGCGGCTTGTATGAAGGTAGTGGGAAGAATTGTCCCAAAATTCAATTTCAGCTATTTTGTGAAGGCACATTTGATGTTTAATTATAATTAATCAATTTTCATTGGTACCATCACGTCAATGATGATTGTAATTAAAGTATGAATCTCAGCTTATGATTGCTTGTGAATGTGTGGCTCCACCAAGTGTTTAAACTAAACAAACAATCTTTATTTCCAATCAAGTACACAGTACATAGACATTTAGTACATTGGTTTTTCAAATTCTTAAGGTTAACATTCTTAGAGTAGGGGTGATGATAAAGCTCCATGATCCTGGGAGGTTTTGATGGGCATGTCCATGGGCCATGACTGCTTACCCAGTAAGCCTTACCAATATGTGCGAGCTCACGGCACAAAGAAGCAACTAGAAATATCTCGTGTTCATGGCCGGGTTGGAACCCGCAGTCTTTCCGCTCAAAGCAGAGACCTGATACCCAACACAAGCCATAGACCACTTGACCATGGCAAGCATTATTTAAATACTGCCAAGCAGAGTTAGTTATCATTGCTAAAGCCACAAGGTTTATTTTGTGAATCTCTCTAGATTTGAAGGACAATGTTGACTAATATAGCCAGTGAGTTAGGTTAAAATATACTTGATTAAATGGTATAGGTCTATTCTTATGTATTATTAATATCTGATTTGCAGTAGATATTTTTAATCAGTAACTCAAAAAGATGTTAATCTAGTAGCAAAAACAGTATATATATATATAAATAAGCAATCAGTGATTGACACAGTGAATGGTTTAAAATAAGTTATCAGTAGAAGTTTAATATACAGAAAATTTGAACATTTTAATGAGGAATAGGAATGTGTTTTTATATTTATCCTAACAAAAATGGCTATAGAATATAATAGAGTTAGTGGTTGATCTTCTTACAGAACAGATTTGGTAATATTAAGATTTTAGTGCAGCAATATTCACTACAAAAAGTTATTAAAATTAGAGTTGTTAATAAAATAAAATTTTTAAGAGAGACAAATACTGAATTAATTACTTTAGTAAGGAAATCAAGCTACTAATCTATTACCAGGTATTTTAGTTACCTGGGTATTAATTAATTCAGCATGTAAGTAATCAAGGTTTTCAAGAAACAGGCATACAGGGCATGCAAGTATTTAAGGTAATTAAGATAATGTTGTATTGCCTGGCATGATGCAAAGTGAATCAAGGCTGCAGTGGCTTATCCCATAGAATGACACTTCAATGTCCACCTTTGTTGGTAATGTAACAAACCTTCACTAATCTAACTTATAAAGCAGCTCATCCTTTAGCTGGTTGAGATCCACAATTGCATTGCTAGCCACAGAGATTATTAGATCATCTACATCGAACCATCTGAGAATATCTGCTTTGATAGTGAAGGTTATCAGAGGTGTTGCTATAGAAGAAGGCTTGGCTGTGTCAGTCAAGCCTACAGTGTGATGTCTATTGTGTATCTGCCTCAACCAGGCACTTTCTTGGTGGGAATGCTCTTTCTTAACATGAAAATTCCAATTGTTTAGCTGAGTAACTAGCTGAAACATATAGTGTAAGAAAAGAGCAGTTCTATAACTTTCTTCAGCATCCTAATGGTCTATTTTTTTATTATCAAGGATATTTATACACCAGGTAAAAGTAAGACTATAAAATGAAGTTTTGTTGTAGTTGTTGATGTTGATAGGCCTGTAACTCTGTTTGAAATTAAGTTAGTGACTCCTCAACCCTTTAATCAATTTTTAAAAATTTGTTTCAGTTTAGAAGTATTTTATTTAAGTATGCAATATGCTGATGTAAAAAATAGTCTTCATTAAGATTTTCATGTGAAATGAAATAGATGGCATGTAAAGAAAAAAATAAATGTATGATGATTATTTTTGTATGCCTCTAAAAATGCTACAATGAAATATAAGAAAATGCATTGAAATTTACTTTGAAAAAGGAAATTATAAATTAAATGAGATTTCTTGGGCTAATCTCTTGACAACTACTGGACAAATATTCTCATGGTAACCCATTAACAGGTTAATTTGTGTTGCAAAACTTTCAAGTGGGTATTCCAGTTACTTTCTCAATGTTAAGGCATTCTAAATAACAGGATAATAATCTCAAATTTACTTGCATTCATTTAATATAATTTTTCTTTTAAGCCCCATTTATTTTCATGAAATATTTTTATCTACCATCAGAAGTTGTACAATTCACTGACACTAGACTTAGTAGAAAATCATGTAAAGCATTGTGATATTTTAGAAGTATAATGGGTGAATTAGGAGGTACTCTATGGGAATCTTACCTGAGTCTAGTTGGAGAGGTACAACAAGTGACAGAGGTCATTGGTGCTGGTCTTGCCGTGGCAGTGCGCCTCAATCATGATGTTATTGCCTCACTCCTCAACATCAGCTCTCGTATCATCCACCTCCTGCTCCTGCTTCTCATGAAGGTTTGTTCTACAGTAATCTAGCTAATGGTTTTCATGATTAGCACTTGAAATATGCACCAACGTCATTGTGGTGCACCACTATTTCTTGCCTTGTAGAATGTAATGTCAAGTAATTGAAGGTAGAAATTTGTTTAGTGTTATATATATGTGCATAACAGACAAAAAATTGGGATAGCATAATCAACTTGTATTTATTTAATTGGATATGGAAATGACTTGTGTGATTGTTGCTCAGCCAATTAATGTTTAAATTAGATAAAACTGTTGATAAAGTTCAGTGAATGAAATGTGAAAGCCTTAATTTCACAGCAACTTGATATTATGTACTGATATATAGTTGCCTAATGTATCTCTTTTCTTTGTCCTGTAATTAGGACTCTATATCTAGTTTTCAAGTCAAGGTAAAGCTGCCAAGATTTTACCAACACTGTGATTGTAACTCATATTAAAACATTTTAGCTTTGTGCTGTGAATTGTATATCTTGATTCAGGGAAGACTTGTAAGATGTCATACTGCATTTGCTTCTCTACTACCCTGACAACTAGTGTTTTTTTAATGTTTCTTGTTAAAATGATTTCTTGAAGGTTTTCTACATTAGGTCAATTTGATCTGTTTGAATTCAATGTCGTTTTTCTTGTTGATGGCAACCCTCAACATTCTACTCATTTGAGCTAAAATTTATCTCATCGATGTAGAAAGGGCAAGAGTGCATGTTATCTTTGTGTCGAAAATTCATAATGTTAAGTTTTACTGTACCACTTGTGCCATACTCAGAATTTTCCTGAAGGTGAGTTATCACCAGCTTTCTAAAATAAATTGTCCTAATATTTTACTTACCCTGAATCTTTTTTTTAATGTTTATTGAAACATTAGAGGTGGATATGGGTACCCAATAGTCTTATTTGTGTTGTGTTTTCTAAAATGTAATATTTGTGTTATGTTAGCTCGTGCATGTGTTTTCTTTTTGTGCAGACAAGGGAGATGGTGAGCCTGCTTAAATCTGACCTCCTGGAGTTCTTATCAGATGTTGGTTCTGGCGTTCACCTCTTTGCCTCAGCTCTAGCAAACCTTGGAAGAGTTGTGACCTCAGCTGATTTTCAGCATGTGCTTCGAAATTCAGCAATACTAGTCTCAGTCATTCTTGGGCTTATTTTTGTGTTCGTCCTGTGCAATTATTGCGGCGTTCTGCAGCTGCTAGCTGCGACTGTGAAGTGTTTCCTAGTGGTCACCAGCTGGATTCTGAGGACATTTCAGAGTTTAGGAAGGACTCTGGCACGGTGTACCATCATTGCTATAGGAGACGTGGTAAGATGTGCTGCTATTCTCATTGATGTTGTCAGTAGAGTTTCCATTATCTTGCTGGAGAAAGTTGTCGATCATTTATTGGATTTTGTTTTCCTAATTATCTTAATTCCTTCTTTACTGTACAAGTATTTGATACTTCGTTTTCGACTCTGTGCCTATGTCCAAAACAAAACAGGCAATCTCCTCAAGTATTTGGTAAGGTCATTCTTACAAGTTTCTTCAACTTTACGTTTGGATCAAGTCATTTACATTATATACGTAAGATTTTTGCTTCTTATCACAACCATGTTTGAATTTCTATGGAGGCTGTACAGTAATTTGAGTGTAAGAAGATTCTTTGCGGCTCGTGGTCGCGTCCATCGAGCAAATAATGCTCAGGTGCCTCCGCAAGAAGTCAATTATATTTATTTGGAGCGACAGATCAACAGCGACGCTGTTAATATGGACGTGAACCGCTTGGATGCCTACCTTGTAGCCCGGCTCAACATGGACCGCCACAATGACATGGTCTACCACTACATCGTTCAGAACAGCGCTTCTGGATCATTGTACGTCACTGTTAAGCCTTTAGTTAAAAAAGTGAACTTTTTTGAATCTAGGTTTAACAGAGCTCGGGAAATATTGGGCATTCCTATTGAAGTTACGGCTTTTGTATCAAAGGTGACGTGGAATATCGACCACAACTTCAGGACAGGTCGAAATTATCGCGTGAAAACCGCACGTAGCCGTGATACAGAACGCAGGATGACGGATGGTGGTGATGATGCTGTCCAACTGCCAGAGTGCATCGTGTGTCAGGACCGTGGACGCTCTGTTCTGCTCATGCCCTGCCGGCACTTGTGTCTCTGCCAGGTCTGCTGCTCTGCCATTCTTCGTTCAAATAACAAACTTTGTCCCGTCTGTCGGCATCCCATCGGAACTGTGTGCGAAGTCTACATTTAACTATCGAAATCGCCATCATCTTGCCTGTATATTTTACACTTATCATCCCTTGTTTTGTAACATGAGATGGCTTTGGGTGTTCCAGTAATAATTTGTCTGAATTGCATAACAATTCCGTCTTCGCAGTTGTTACTAAGGGTCCTGATAAGTTTGATGCTCCGCCGCGGCACATACATCACCTTCCTCTCAACTCCTAACGCATGAGCGACTGAAGTCGTGTCGTCACATGAATATAAGTCAGATTAAATCGCATGCTTTTCGAGCATGTTAAGGTGCAAATTTTTTAACCAATCTAGTTTTCTCATTAATATTGTGATCATAGTTTT
This sequence comes from Trinorchestia longiramus, assembly GCA_006783055.1. Taxonomy (NCBI): domain Eukaryota; kingdom Metazoa; phylum Arthropoda; class Malacostraca; order Amphipoda; family Talitridae; genus Trinorchestia; species Trinorchestia longiramus. The sequence goes on along the minus strand of VCRD01001557.1, from coordinate 106,109 downwards.
AAGGAATGACTCTCATTATTTAGTGACGTACATTTAGAGCATTGATTTCTTTCATAGGCTTAGTATGTCATTTTACTAATAGTGTACAGCTATGCGTTTTAAATGAATACAAATAACGATTTGTACGTGGTAAAGTGAATAGAACGATGTTTCTGTCGCTTGAATTTTCTTAAAGAGGACATGTTTTAAGCTTTGAGCTGAAAAGGCTGTGTGATTGTTTCCTGTACACCAAAATTGGATTTCTAAATTCGTATTTTATTGCTTTCTTTGTTGTATGTATAAGTGGAGCCTTGTTAAGTAACAAGTGCCGAGCTGTGTAGTATTACCTCCTGGCCACTATTAGTACTCTAAGGGGAAAATATTAGCTTGCTAAAAATGATTTATTTTGGAGAATAATTGCGAGAACGACTACACTGGCTGACATTACTTCGAGAAAGCTCTGCTATCAGCTTGTTATTTCTTGCTATTAGTACACTTTTCTCCACTTATTCATGTGTAATTTTTTACCACAACTTTTCGAATTTATTTCAAACCCAGGTTTTAATTGAAAAGAGTATTGAAGTTGCTTTTTCTTTATTAACTCAGATTGCATCATCGGAAAGTAAAGAACGTTTCTTGGAAATCTCGGAACTCTGTAGAGTTGTTCGTTCGCTTAATTTTTAACAGAGTTTTTGAAGAGGTAGTTCGCATATTTTGTTATTTCTTTAGCTTTACATAGCGTGTGGAATGGCGTTCCAAGAATGTTTCTTATAGAGTTTATGTCACTGGCTTTGATCAATTGGTGAATTTTCCTCTATCTTAGTACTTACACCGCATGGGATATTTCATTTTAATCGATTAAAACACTTTGTTTAGCACCCTTCGATAACATGGATATCTCGTTTTACATGTCGCTTAACAAGTGTACCTGATGCTCGGCCACAAATAATCAGTGAAACTAAGAGGAGTGCTTCTATTCTTTTATATAGAGGATTTGACGGTGCTTGAGTTAGGGGCTTACATATTTGTCAGTGTAGCGCCATACTGGATGCTGGGTGTCACATGACGTCATGCCATAAGGTTCATCACATGGTGCCGTGTGGCATATTGCATCATACTATGGGGCCATCACATGTGACGGATTATCGGCGGCCGGCTGCCCGCAGAGCAACTAGGTTCTTGGAGCCGAGGAGGGTGTTGAGGAGTTCAGAGTTGCGTTTGGGCATCCTGCTTCTGAGCAGCCAGGCGGCCAGGTCATCAGGGACACCTCCGTAGACGCCTTCACCATCTAACTGCTGCGTTTGACAATGAGAAAGAGGGACGTGAGGACAGTTTCAACACATTGAAGCTAGAGTGTAGCAGGAAGTGTGGAATGATTCCAAGTTTAGAAACACATTGGCCATAACCGTTTGGCTTGCGTGGTCGGTTGTTCATGAAGTGCAACAAACTCCTTTGACAGTACTTGAATAAGGAGAAGATGAACAAACTATTGTTACACGCGTAAGGTGATATTTCATAATGGGAACCAAATCAAAAATAGTTTTTAACATCGAAGTTGCTCTGTTACAACAAAGCGTTCAGCGGGGATTGGAAGACAATTTGTTTCACGTATACTGTTATGTGGTAACTAAAGTTATTTTGAAAATGTGCAACTGGGAATTTGAATAACTTTAAATATTTTCAATTAATATTTTAGTTCGTGTTGCTTTTAATCTGGCAGACAGTAATCTTAGAACTATTTTTATATATATTTTCTTCGAGATACTTTTGTTGTCATATTGAAACATATTTTAGTTAGTGATAATTATTTCATATTATACAAAAGTTTAGGCGCATGCATATTTATTTCGTTAACTAGCTTTGTGAGATCCTCGTACTTTGCATTTAACTCCATTTCGGAGAACAGGGAGTGAATTAGGGAGCTCTGCTATGCGCCGTGGTGCAGCTTCCGTTGGCTGCATTGCTCTGACACGCGGTGGGCTACCGAATAAGCGGGAGGGAAGCTGGACTCAGCGGCCTTATGAATGAACAGACTCTACCCTGACTACTCGTCTGGTACGGGAGGCCAGAATCATATTACAGTAAGAGTCTTTTTAACCGACACCCATGGGACTTCGCTGTTGCCGGTTAATACCACCCAAATAATCATAAACAATTCATAGACACGCTAGACATAAAAGGAAGACATCAATTGCTTAAAGTTCAAAAAGAAAAATCAATGAATAAATATATAAAGCTCGGCCAGCGAGTGCCGGTTTAAAGGAACTCTACTGAATGTAGCACAAATTGTCTGAGCGCTGATCCCTTAAAACTAAATATTTATGAATGCCTTCAACAATAATTGCGTTCGCTCATTGCAGAATTATTAGCTATTTACTAACTACTATGGAGAGTTAGCTCTCTTTAAGATTGTTATGAGTTCTGGAATGAAATTTAATTATATCCAACCTTGTCATTAAATGCTAACTTTTCTGGAAGTGTTTGATACAATAATCAGTAATAGAGATCGAGAAATTTTTGCAGGCTGTAGCAAGTGAAGTGCAACTTCCAACATTATGGATCTCAGATCTACAAGTAAGGACGGAAAATGTCTCCTCCGGCATCAGTAGGGCGCGTAATAGTCTTTAACCCTTTCGGTACCATGATGCAAATATCAGAACCTTTTAAACATATTTAACATCAAATTTTAAAAATGATGCTCTGTGATGTTTTACGGTCACTGCATTGTCCTGATCAAACTGTAGCTTGCACTGCCCTACCAGCGTTTGCACAGACACACGTGTTGCTCTGCATCTTGATAGGCGAGAAATGACTGCGGCTACCAGAGATGCCGTCGGGACCGAAAGGGTTAAACTAGCAAGAACAGGAGCTCTTCTTGAGCCAGGTTAATTACTCCCTGAACGAAAATAATTTAAGATCATAAATTCAATTATTACGAAATTTTATTTCGAAATGTGGATATCCGTTCTTGGGCTTCCGAGTGAGCTAAATAATGTTTTACGCATGATTTCAGTTATTAAACTTGTTAGTTCCTAAAGAATGTACGCGCTTCTATAAGTAATATTCGAGAACAAATAATTATAAAGTTTAGCTTACATAATAGTGTTTTATTTTGAGTTATTAACGTACACACGATGTCGGATTTATTTACGTACTAATATCACTCGTACAAGCTTTCAAACTTGTCACATTAAGGTTGTGATTTTTCTATTAACCAATACTCTCCGTAATGGAAAGCATGCATGTAGCTTGAGAGTAAACTGACTAGCCTTTAGTTGGATTACACAACACAGCCAGCAACACTCACCGCGGCGACCTCGTCGTCGGTGTAGAGGTCAGGGTGTCGTCTGGGCTGGGCAGCCACGAGGGCCAGGCAGAGCATGCATCCCAGGAGCAGGAGAAGCTGGTGCTTGAACGAGGCCATCTGAAACAGTGACATGACATCGCCAAATTATTATTAGTTGTTGGTCACACTGCAAGAAGCCAAGGTCTCGCTTTAAGGCACAGGTAAAATTGGTCCTCTCGATATTTTTTCGTTGGGAGGTTGTTTGTGAGGCCTAAATCTTTAAGATGAGCTGTACCTAAATCCTTTGCTTGTTTTCAAAGGTGGTAAAAAATTAGTGGGACTTTTAAGCATATGTGATGCTTAACATCAACACGATGATCATTTGAACGATGCAAGACAGCGCACCGGCAAGCTGCCTTGTCACCCTGGAAGCCGTTCTTCAGGGTTGTAAAATGCCCGGATATTTTCCCTCATAGGAAGGTCGCCAGTAGGTGAGTGGAATATATTGGGAAAGAACAAGCTTCTTAGTTCTTTCAAATATTAAGTTTAAATGGTGACAATGTAATATTAGACCCGAACATTTGAGACTTGAGAGATGCGTCGCAACTGCGCTGTCTCTAACCACCAGACAAGTCTTGCTACTGAAATAAGGTCACCGTGAGAAGATGGTGTTATAAAAAGGGCATCTACATTTCGATGCAGTTTGAACTATTTGGAACCTGAATTCTCGGGTATTTAGATCATTCTAAAAAAAATAGATTTCTGTTTTAAGCATATGAAAAGCAAGTCTAGCCTCCAAACGAGCAAAGGAGCTTTTTTGCCCAGATTGGTTTGTTGCTTAACGATGACGATCTTAAACTGTTAATCAGGATTGCCTCGATTGAACATTGAGCGAGCGATCAGCAAAATCGAATCATAACATTTAACATGCTGGATACTGAATGGTGCTTTTACTCCATTTGAATTGGAATTTTTCTGATTAGAATCAGCTAGTGTTATTGTCATATTCAGCAGTATGTAAGCTGTGAACAATGCTAAATCAATCATTTTATATTATGCTGGAATCAATTTCCCGTATCTTTCCTGAGAATTTCTGAGGATCGTTGACGTTCTGTTGTACAACATCTCCTTATTGTTAGAGAACACAATTAGTCCTAAATACTGTTAGAGGATATCGTTTTGCATCCTTGACTGAATACAGAGCGTATTGTTTCGAGCCATTGATCACATACACCACACATTGTTACTCAGCATTGACCTTCCACGGCCCACTGCACCTCTCCAGCGCATGACTGCAGACGCCTCTCCCCTGTTCGTCATATTATTAACTCGTACTCCAAGAATTTTTGGTTATGATTATAATTTACGTAATTTATGACAGCTGAATATTTTCCACTTTAAAGATCAGAGGATTTTTCATTCTGGGGATGTATTTAACTTGTTATTTTCATAAGTTGAGCGTTGAGGAAAGTAATAAATTGATGTGTGCCTGACTGTTAACAAACATTTTATTGCACACGTCACAAATCCCTTAACTTCAATATTAAATTGAGGAGCCCATGATTGTGTTTTAGAATAAAAATGACTTGATAATCGTAGCGTATATTATGGTAATCGTATTTGTCATTCTTAATATTCTCTGTTCATGTATAAAAAAATTTAAGTTAATGAAATAGCGTTTGGATGCGAAAAATTAGGGAACTGTTTTTCTTAGCTGTTATTTGAAAATTTTCATATGTATGTAGAGAAATTAAATAATGCATTTGCGCATTTGTTGATTCAGACATTTTATTTGTACAAAAACGCGGCTTTGAAGAAGCAAAATTTTTAATAATAGTAACTGCAAGTAGTCCTATTCATAATCACAGTTGGGACGAAGATGAAGAACATTGTACTGCAAAGGATGGTTTGGATTGGTGACATTATCTCTTCTGGAACAATGTTCAGCCTATGATAACAAAGTAAGAAATTTCAACATTATAGAAACACGTTGTGATCAAGTGTAAGTATTCACAAGCTAAAGTTAAACTGTAATTTCATATTCTGAGCCTAGCTTTACTTAACAAATTCGTGAAAATTGATGAAATTGTGAAGATCGTTCGAAAGACAGCAGTGCACCATTGATCATTAAAGGTACGAGTATATATCATTGAATCCGATCCGAAAAATATTTCGGTACCTTCAAATTTGATGCAGATATACGTATTATGCGCAGTGCAGTTTTTAATTAAGTAGTGCGAGTCCGACGCTCGTTTTCTACGACGGCTGTTGCCCTCCAAACGAGCGTGCGCGGCAGCGTGCTGTTCCGATGCGCAAACTTAACCAATAAATCGGAACTACAAATCAATCAAAGCTCAAGTTTCTTCTGAGCAGTAAATGAAAATATTTTTGAAGCTCAAAGCAATCATTAATTGCAAAAAAATACAACTACTCCTGGGCAAGCTCTCAGTTTTCTTGTAAAACTGATTAAGTATCCAATCTCTCATGAGTGAAGTCGAAACTCGTAAAAGCGCTCAGGAATTCAACTTGTGCTATTGGGATTAACGTGCACTTTCTAGTAATCAAAAAGTTTTTCAATTACCTCAGTTTTAGCTGCTGCAATTAATAGGAATTGAAAAGTAACGGAGCAAAAATTTTCCAGTCCAATCGATCGTTTCTTTGCAACCTGATCTCGGTTTTACGTTCCAGTCTCAGTGTCGTGTAGGAAGTAAACAAGATCAAATTAAGAGTTTAAAGCGAAGGAATGTCAGCCCGACTCTGGAGCTCAGTGAAGTGTACTGCGGTGCCTGATTTAATCAGACGACCAAGCCATGGTCTCTCTCAGGGCTGTCAGGTAGAGGTTCGTCCTGGGAAGCCACTGAGGCTTCTTGCAGCACGCGTAGCACGTTGCAGTACTGACTTCTGGCTGAACTAACTAACTAGCTAACTCAATTTATTTTAGCATACGTAATGACGCAAGACCGAGACATTCTATTGTAATAGAATTGGTGCTCTATGTGAATCCACCGTGTAGTCCAGCAAAGGCTGCTCCTCTGTGTCAATAAATATCTCCCTGTCCACTTTTTTGCTGCTAGACAGGCGAATTTCCACCAGAATGTCGGTCAACAGTACTGCTCGTGAGCGTAGCAGACAATGCGAGGCCGAAATTGAAGTATCTTTTTTATTTTAAATTTTAATAGATTAGGGAAAGCTGATGTTTTTCCGATTAAGAATGACATTTCTATCTTTGGTTTGGTTTGTAACGGAATACAAGTTAACACATGCAAACTTGATGCCTCATTGAAAACCAAGTTTTTATAAGACACAGTGATTTCACATATTCAAGTTTACGTAATTTGTCAATTTGTACTTTATTTGATAATTCACTCTTTTTTGCTGAAATATTTTAATGTTATCAGTCGTACTAATTTCTTCAAGGTTTCACAAATTTTATGTATCTCAAACGGAAACCAATTGCCCTGTACGTTTCAACCATGCAGAACAGACAGGTTTTGGATCGGACAGTGCAATTAACATTGACCAGGTGTGCTTGTTGAGGCTCTCTTTCGAGCCCATTGAGTACTACAGCTCTGAACATCTGCTGCTAGTCGTGTGCATAACTGATCTGACTCAATGATAGAAAAGCGGAAATTGTTTTGTAGATTGCACAAAGCAGTTTTTTTGTGCTGCGGCAAAGCTTATCCCATCACATTGCTTCCTGAATGAAAAAAAACTTTGACATCTTACCTTGAACCACCAGAACTTTTAGGTCTGCAGCTTACATACGTATGTATGTCTCATACTGACTTGCCGTAGATTTTAGCGCTAATCCTGCAGTGAGTGGTTGAGGGGACCAGAAGGAGAGAGCTGGGAACCCTCTTTCTCTAGGTAAAAAGTTACCCTTTCGTATTAAAATTAGTTTTTTGATTGTGGAGTGGGGAGGGAAGGAGTGTAAAATATCAGATTACACCAGGTTAAGTTGCAATAGAATAAATATACTCTACAGTGAGAATAACAGGAATAATATTTCCTCCGTTATCATGGAATGTCTCTCTAGTTTTTCAGTTTATTAAATTCAGGTGTTTTTTACTTGATCTTTCGGTCAAAATTAGTTGAAAACCTTCTACCTCTTTTTCCTTGTCTAATTTGGTTTAATATTCTGTACACTGCATGCACGAATCAAAAGGGGCTCTAGGACAAAAAATGCTTGTGTCGTGAACAAAAATAATAAGCAGGAATATTATATGAATCTACAACGTGTTTAACCCATTATATACAGTTCATTTGTATTTCAAATATCTTTGATGTTTTATGAGAATTTTACTGAATTTTACTGATCGCGCCAAACGGCTGCTGTGTTGTATTGCTGTACATTAGGCATTTCACACCAACTGCTGCAGGAGTAATCGTGTTTATCCATATTATGTCAATTGCTCCATATAATACATAAATTGCTCCATTAATCACGTATTAATAAAAAATTTTAGTTTCTGAATTAAGTTTCCAGGTGACGTAAAATTTTCAATAGAGAAACTAATTGATTAGTGCTTTGGAAAGCATGCAATGCAATTAAACAACTATGCAAGCGTGCATCCTCCCTGACATGTTTATGTGTACAGGAACTGATCTCATGTGGAACTGAGCCTCGGGGCATTTTTCAAATCTTGGATAGAAATTTTGTTCAAGAGTATAGAATGAAAGTTTCCATCTGGCAAATTTTGAGAAGGCCAGTCGAGGACTAGGACGAGTCTGTTGTTTCTACACTCTTTGTTCCACTGCCTCCCCGGGCGGTGTGGGCTGCGAGCGACAGCTCTGGTCTCACTATTGTGACACCGATTATTTTTAGATGTCTTACCTTCAGACTCGAATATTTTCAAAGAATTTAAGACAGGACTGCAACATCTAAGTATACTGGAAAGATAACGATGGTCTAACGGTAGCTACGAGTGTGACTACTTCGCAAAAAATATCGTGTAGCATTTTTCGGAAAATGATAATAGTCTACGAGTTTGAATTCCATGTGAATTATATAATGAAATAACTATTGTCATTACTTGAACCTTAATTAGATGATTTCATTCTCGTTCTCTCCCATTTCATGAATATGCTAGTACTTATTGCGACTAATAATAACCGCTGTTCCAATTTTGCAACCAAAATCATAGATTACGTTGAAGATTTTTAAACAATTTTACAAATTACTTGTTCAGAGATTTTTAAAATTTAAACTTGTGTAGTCATCTTGTATGCATGAATTGCTCCTTTTTGGTATGCCATTCTTGAGACGAGTTTTTCTCATGTTAGGAAATAAAAACAAATAAACGCATTACATACATCCCTCATAATCCCAGTTACTCTTTATTTGTGTACCAAGCAATTAGAAGCTTTCAAGTGCCAGATAGAAGTCATCATCTCATCAATAGAATAGCTAGGTACATCAGATGAACAATATAAGTCTAATAATTTTGTGTTTGAACATTTTCGATTTTCTAAACCAATTTTTAGTAAAATTTAATAGAAACGATCTAATTGGGTTAGCGTTCGCAACTTGTAATTTTACTTTTCTTATTTAAGGCCCTCATAATGAATCCATTTTTATGTTCAGCATCTCGAATGATTATATGTTGCTATCTGTTTTTAGACATTTGAAAACTATGTTACATTATATAAAACAGAATTATTTGTCATAAAACTAAAACTACTCTCAATTCGTAATATCAGCTTAGTTTGTTTGACATCATTACGTTTACTATTCAACTTGTGTATACGACCGGGAAACCTACGGACTTTATGACTAAAATTTCATTACCTCGGCTTTGTTTTCGTAAAAGAACGGAATATCATTATTTCAATATTCAATTACAAAGAAATGATTTGAAACTGACGGTTTGTTTTGAACGGACTATAAAAACTTAAGACTAAGAAACTACGAGCGATTATGTTGAATAATGAAGCAATGAGTTGAATTAGTATTAATTTCCCTTATATTCGTTCTATTTTTTCCTAGCTGTTGAAAATATTTAACTGAAATAGGAGGGAACAAATCTAAAGTCAAAAAATACCCGATAAATCAAGTGAGGAACAATTTCTAATTAGTATAGTGGGACCAGGCTAATTTATATGGAACTGAACTGTAAACATTCGACCATTAGAGCTTAATTTAGCCTTAACTAAACTAAAAGAGAATGTAGGAAAGATCGAACCCGTACATAAAATTTTAACTGTCGTATTGCAAGAATGAATACGGATCCAATCAGTGGAGTAGCTTGTACAAACGATATTATGGTAAGGATTTAAAAGAATAAATTTTTGCACTTAAATCCTGTAAAATAGAACACATACCCGTCGATGGAAAACAATAAATAGTCAGTCATATCGAAGATTATTCCGAGTACATTGTTTCTACAAAATAAATCAAAAGGGAGAATAATGATACACATTTAGTGCAATAAATAGTATAGAGTGATACTGAAAAATCCGTGCTAACAAAAAGTTCAATGCAACATACGATGAGTTCCTTGATGTGTAGAGTTAAAAATGACATCACAGTGTTGCAGTGATTTAGCTGAAAATTTTCTTCGATGTTGACGAAATATTTATCAGAAAAATGCTGTATTTTACTGATCATTGGGTAATTTGGAACTTCCTTCCATTGAATGGAATTTCCATTAATATGACCCATTTATTGTGGGTGAAAAGGTTACTGCTTTCCGTCTAGAGTTGATGTATTAATCTTGTTATTGTTTTTTTTCGTAAAGACTGAAAAAAATAAAATCAGGTTTAAGAAAGAACGCATATTTTTCACGGGTGACTTCATTTGCATCTTTATAAAAATTAAATTAAATTTTTTTCAATTATTATCTTTGAAACGATTTTTTGCATTTTTTTAGAGAGAAGTCAGTGCCAGTCAAGAACAATGAGGAGTATAAACAAATTACAAAACTTTTCGGAAAGCAAGACTTCTGCGTTATGTGGTGAGAGAACAGAAGTTCTTAAAGCATCTTTCTCTGAAAGTAAAATTGGCTGAATGTTGCCAGCCTACTCTGTTAGATTAAAGTGAACAGCCCGGACCACAGCACTCTTGCACTGATTAAAAATATTGCTCTTCCATAATAGCGGAGTAATTACGAGTGAGAGAAATAAATTTTATGTTCATCTCTGCCAATTGGAAAGCACTTTTGAATTGAATGCGTCCAAATGCTAATGATTTTCTGCAGTGAATTCTTGAGCGCTTTTGTTGGAAAACCGAAATAAAAAAAGACTGGCCGCAATTTGTGATCGATGTCGCCAGGGACAGGGACGAGGTGTGAAGATGAGTGCATCAGGTAATTTAACTCACAAAAATTTAAATTAAATATTTATCTAGCAAAATTTTTAATTACAACAATGTAACCTTTAAAATTAGCATAGTAACTTTATGCAGTTCCGTAATGCGTAGAGCAAAAACGTTCATAGGGAATGAATATTCCTTACTGAATAAAGAACAGAAGAGTATAACGGAAAATGACGCACAATTTGTCTCCTATCACTATTTGCATGCAAATTATATTATCACACGGCAATACAGAGCGCTAGTTTGATGTAATTGTCTCCCAAGTAATGCCGTCTCCCAAAAGTTTCTCATGAGCTGCTCAAGTTTGATTTCAAAAGTTTAATTTCACTAACGTAGTTTGCCAGTTGTTCGGTAGGATGTGAGAGCTGCTCAAAGCGTAGATTCCCAGGCGTTTTCCTTTGCCTTGTAAGTATGCAACGATGCAGTTATCAAACCTAAATTATTAGGTTACCTGGATTCAGAGTTTCTTGCGCGTCATCACGTTTTCATTTAGGTACATTTATGCAACGAGGCTAAGACGCTCAGTGCTCTGTAGCAGCAGATGTTATGATGCATCACTGATGTTTACTAGCGTAAGGCGGCAGAGTGGTTGTGAAGCAGTTTCCGTGCCTGTCATTACCGGAGTTGAGTAATGCACACGTAATTAAATAACTACGGGATTAGCGAGACTAAGCTAGTGGCGGAAAGTGAATTCTGAATTCTATCTGCTGAACAAGAAGATAGTGCCAACATACTAGAGAAAAATTAACATTGATTTCAAAATGGCCTCTGAAATGAATACAAGGTGCGTTTATTTCCTGAAGTGATAGCATTGGTTCGCAATATAACCGTGTCAAAATTTATATTCAATTTCTATTTTTGACACACTGAGGGAAATTGTTAATAGAAAATGAGAAACCATGACGTTTGATTTAGCGTTGATTTTACTCATTGATAATGACGTGGCAGACAAATGCGCGTACAGCACATAATTGTATAAATAACATACGTCCAATCGACGAGGCGTAGTTTCCAGCTGAACATATGACCAGGCAACTTATTTTGGGGAGTTATTGAGGTCTACGAATGAACTCATCCCTTGATTAGGTGACCTCATTTGCATCATTCTTAAAATCATTTCAATTAATTAAAATTATTTGTTTGAGATTTTTTTACAAATTTATTATTATTAGTTATTAGTTTATTGTAGAAATCTTGATTACTTATATCTATTCTCTGTAATATTGTAGAAAATGGGTAAATTTGCATTCCTACCAATAAAACTTCTAATAATTACCTGGGATGTATTTTTTAAGAATTTGTGTCAATATCGTTTATCTAATCGAAAACAATATTTTCCAAAAATCAGTTAATAGCAAAGCTAGCGCCAGATGAAAATCTCATAATTCTTCACCATGAACTGAAACCGTTTTCAATCATCAATTTTTTTATGATATGTACCACAGAAGAAATAAAAATTTAACCTGAAACTACATTTGTCCCAAAACAACAGTACTCGTTATTTGCAGCTCCAAAAGTGACATATTTGAGCGCAAAATTAGCAGTTTTTTTTGAACCCGCAATGTGAGATCTGTCTCCGTAGCCTTCACGACTGTAAGTGCAGAATAGGAGTATCCGCTGTTAAAACACATTGTCAGGTCATAAACAGTTACTGATTTCTTACGATGTTACTGACAAGTTCCTTAAAAATGCCTCAATTATTAATAGGGATGTTTATCTACGTAGTATGTATTGCACAACTGGTGAAAGGAGCTAAAATTTCACACTCTAGACACAAGTACAAGAGTACTTTGATACGAGACGCTGTCACGTCAATTCCCAAAAATGATTCAATCCAAGACTGTCTTAAGGCAACGGAGTAAGAATCCTCCTTTGCTCACATCCTCGCGAGGAAAGCAGTAGCGAAACTCACAGAGCACATGATTTCAGGACAGAAAAGGAATAATTGCCGTAGTGAAGTGCATGAGCCTACAAGCAAACAGTAGTTTCGGAGTAGGTTTCTATTCTTAAGTGAGGGTCGAGGCTTACCCTCGGTGCATGAGGGAGGGATACTAAAAAGATCATCATTGTGTAATGCAATTTATGTTTTTTTTTGTCCAAATAAACTACATTAAATTTTTGTTGTTCCCTCTCTGTCTTTTTCTAGGATTCCTGACCTATCTTCCCGTGGCATACGAGCTGATGAACGTTGACCTACAATAAAAAATACACTTTTATTGGTCACGAGAGGACACTGACCTGCTCTCAGTAATGAGAATGTCTGTATTTCTTAGTAGAGAGGCAGGTGATGCCGCAGTGATATCAAGGTTCGTAAAAGCAACTTCATGAACTATGCGCCTCTCCTTCAGACGCTATTGTGGCGAACAATTCAAATCTATGAAGAATTACTAAAAGAAAATAATTTATATCACAGTTATAGCATTACAGTGGTTTCATCAATGGATTTAGAACCCATTGAACATGATTTTCATTTGTTTTGATATTTGAATTAAAAACTGACACAGACTTGAAAGATATTGTTTTTTGTGCATTCGATGAATTGGAGGAAAGTTTGCGTAAACAAATAAAGTGCCTGCTCGAATTTCGTAGTCTAACATTACCATTGCAGTACGAATAATTTTTAAATTGTGATCCTCTTTTATGAACTTCAGTATGAGTGCAATGTTACACTAGCAATCTAAGTGTAAATACACTCGTAGTATGTTACAAAATTGACTATGATATTTGTCGTTATTTATACAACACTGGATAAGTAGTGTCGGTACATTACAGATAGTCTACGTTTATCATATTGATTCTAACGATTAGTTAATTAAATTAACTAATTCTATGGTTTATTCCTAATTTGAATCAGTAGTTCTCGTATCATTAGATATTATAACTGAAGCATTTAATTAAAAAATAGCAATATGATATAGTGGCTGTGAACTAACATTATTATGGAGTGTTAGAAATATTCTGCGTGCGAAATCTTACCTTAGGAATTGAAGGGTGTACGGCTGCTACTTTCACAGACACTGCAGTGCTCGCAATGGACAAGCGAATGTTAGAACGTCTTGGCTGTGACTGTGATGACATGGGGCCTTCGTCGTCCTTATATACTCTTCCGTCGTGGCTCCTCCCGGCGTCTTCACCTCAATTCAAAAATCTCTTCATCGGAAGAAAATTCCTGCCCGAGGAACCACTCATCGGATTGATGAGCTGCACTTAGCTACGCTCGATTCTTTGGCTTTCTTTGAGTGTTTCTCATTGTAGTGTTGTTATTGAATTCGTTTAGTCTATTGTGAATGAGTAATTACAATATATTCTTAAGAAAATTATTCAGCTTCTAATTTTACTAAGTTAATCAGCAAGTAGATGCATTGCACGATGCACTCGTGCTCTGATGTGACAGGAGCCCCAGTAAGCTTCTATTTCTTTTGTACAAATAAAGCTCAAACTGCGGCTCCAACGGACTTCTTACTCACAAATTTAGTTTCAAAGGTGATAGGTTTTGTCACCTCTGAAATTTTAAATTCATAATTAACTTGCCAAAATACCCAGGCATCTAAATAAGGACATTTGCAGGGGTTTCTTTAAGACTTGTACGTAAAATGGCCTGCAAACATGAAGGGTGCAGGTCTGCGTGCACCATCAATAAACTGAGCATAAAATTACAGTCAGAGTCACGAGTTACGGCAGATGCTCCTTCATCCCAGGACTACTCAGAAGTTCATGCAGCAAATTATACACGGGCTTCGAATACATTTTTAATTCTTTGGGTTTACCCTTTATGAAAGCGAAAATATTGGTCTATGCTTATGGAGCAACTTCGTTGGAGAAACTGATTAGGAACAGTAAGGTGACACGTTCCTTCGAATAAATAAAATGTCAGTATCCTATTTCCTATTGCCTCGTTCCTATTGCCTTATTCTATTCTATTCTATTTTTGAATTAAAGAAAAGTTTTAAGCAATGGTTTTGCTTGAAATTGTGTCAAGCAAAAATATACGCTGAAATTCGATGTCAGTCGAGCTAGGCTCCTTCCGTACCGATACCATAGTCGGAAGACACGTTAAGGTTTTATGCAATTTTGTTTTTCTACGGAGCAAGAGAACTGAGAAGCATCTTCGTCTGCATGTAGGTTATATACTCCTCTCACTTATCAGCTGCCCTCCTGAAATAAGGTAAAAGGCCAGAATATAATTACCAATACCATTACCACAAATAATTTATGTTTCTCAATACAGCACGCATTAAAGTTGTCTACTCGAGGCACACATATATGAAAAAACTTTAAATTTGGTTTAGAGATTTAGACACTTCGTACTGATATTTTGAAATATATCTCCTTGAACCTCAAGCAAGCATTCCTAAGCTGTCTTTTGATGCGCTGTGGACTACTTTGGAACGGTATTATCAGTGTCAAATATATAATCCCTAAGACATTTTATAATGCTAGAGCCTAAGATTGTTCATTTAGTAGGAAAACATGCTTCGTTTAAAAGTCATCGTTTCATGAAGGGAGAATTTTGACAGTTTAATTTATTTTTAAATCAGGACTCATTTTAGTAGAAAGTTATTTTTCGATCAAAGATCTTAAAGCAGCTTTGTTTCGTCTGAACGCAACATCCAGAGGGTCGACCTGGCATAAAAAAATGTACCAGGGAATTTCAATTTCATCGACCCACATTTTTGAGGGATGAGGAACCCGCATGACCAGCCTCTCTACTGGAATGTGCATTTCGTAGAAATTATTCATTCTCTGAAGAGATACATTCATAGCTTCATAATGTACATGTGATACATGCAAGCGATTTTCGTATCATTTGAGGGTTGCATCCTACGAGTGCTTCTCAAATAAGTGCGCAAATTTAAACAAGCAATTCACGCATTTACAATTTGTTAGAGGCGGTCTTAAGAACACGTACTATCAAAAATTCTAAAAGAATGAAAAATCCACGAAAATGAAACACCATTTAGTTATGAAATAAATTGAAGCCAGGTGAAATTGTGCACTGGTCAGCCAAATCTCAAAAATTTAAAATGATGCAAATAACTTCCCGAGTATGATACATTTCAGAACGTATACTCCAACTAGAAAGATTTCACTGTAATGATAATCCCTACGTACAATCATACGAATCGAATACGCTTTGTAGTGATACGTATTTTCAAAAATGGAAAGGCCTTCAATGAAACACGTAAAGGAAATCTAATGGCTGGCGCGGTGTTCCAAACTTTAGTGTTCCGACCAGTACTGCTCTGTGATATACAATATTGTACTTTCCTGTGCTGTCTTACACTATTCTGTATTGTCTTGCACTGCTCCGTAATATCTGATGCAGTCCTGTACTGTACTGCACTGTAGTCTATCGCCGTATTTTGCTGTATACATTTAGTATAGTCACTTGTGAATGACTAGCGCCTGTCAGTGACGCGTATTATTAAGTAGAGTAACTTACAGAACATTTCAAATACGTCTGAAACGAGCTACTCGAACCATTTTCTAAATAAATTTTCATCGTTTGATCGGAAACGACTTTTTAATGCAAGCCTTATTAGCATCTCTTGACTTATATTAGCATAAGTTCATATTTTTTGCTATTAATTTCGCATGAATAGGTTTAGTTTGATTGCAATTTTAACATGGTATTTGTTTTCTTGATTTAATCTGTGTAGTCGAAAAATAAGAGTGTTTCATGAGAAGGTTGATGATCCGATACATGGCGCACTGTGGATTGCAGGTGTACCGCCGAGCTACCGTCCAGAGCAGCACAACTGTGTCATGCCCCGCGGTCTGGCGTAGCCCGCCAATCATCGTGAGTGCTTCACCATCCTGGGACTACTCATGCGCTCTCCTAGACGTGCAATTGAGCTTGAAGGTGTGAGAGTATAAATTCAATGCTCATGTACAATGTAATGTTATATTTGGAAAATTTTCCACACTTAAAGTACAGAACAAAACTCGTGAAACTGCACAAACGAATAACTCTCATTGAAATTCAAAGGCAATTAGTCTACTATCTACATATATAATCGACTATGTATCTCCATCTCTCTCTCTCTCTGTATCTGTGTGTGCCCGTCCTATTAATTCCTATCTATTACTGAAGAAAAATTATTGAACTGAAATCAGAACGGGTATGCACGTATTACAAGCATTGTATTGTAGAAACCAAAGACGCCGGATCACTATAAAATACTCGATTTTTTCTGTTATTAGCATTCTTCTCTCACGCAGCCATGTTATCGGTAGATGAAATAAAAAAGTGGAAGTTCTGTATACATCCGTAAAAATATTCAGATTCTGAAAATACTACGGGTACAACTGAAAAATGTATTTTATTTTATAGATCCTGAATTTTATCATTTTTAAATCAAGGAATTTGAACGGGTACTATTTGGGCCATGTTATTGGTGGATAAGATGCACAATAAAAGTTATGCATATATCAATGAAAAATATTCATTGAAAGCCTGATAATTCGTCGCAAATCTTTAATGTATGTATTCATCTTGATAACATTTTCAGATCAGTCAAATATAAACCGAGCAACTTCCACGGAAATTGTCTAGTAAAAAATATTAATTCAAGATACAATAATTCGTCGTAAATCTTTAATACGTTCATCTTTATAATAATTTCAAATTAGTCGAATCTAAATCGTGGAATTTTCACGGGAACTGTCTAGTAGAAGATAATTTAGATTTGATCCCAACATTAATATAAAGGTAGACCTGTTAATAGTCTGTTTGTATTTCGAGATGAACAAAAGGGTAAAGATAAAACGTCTTTTTGGTTTACGCAGGAATTTTATTAATTTGTACCTGCCTTATGATAATGACCGGCACTCCAAAGTGTAGATTTTGAGTTTGACCCTTTTCTTGCCTCTTAATTTTACTTCATGCTTGGTATCTACATATCTCTGATGATTTTTGTTTCAGTAAATTATGGCTCACTGAGCAGCCCCTCCACCGAAAAAATCAAGCATCAGAATTCATTACTATAATTAGAGGAAAGGGAAAAAAGCAGGTTGCTGAAGCCACGTACAATTTTTACATTACTGAGAGCACAGTTGTCTGCACCAAAAACTTCACACAGTTACAAGCTTAACTTGAAGTCAAATTGCCGTTGTTGTATTTCGATGGTTACATTGATGCTGTCGTTCATTTCGAACACGCTGAAAAGTGTTTAGATTGATCTCATATATTTTTCATGCAAACGACAGCGTCCATTTCTATATGAAGTTGCAACATTGATATTGCTTGCTGTAAATTTGGGTATCTAAACACAAGCTACGAGACGTATATGTCCTAAGAAGAAAATTTAAATTGATGGGCAATTTTTTGTATTCATTTTGCTATTGCATGCGTAAATCGACCGCTCTGTCCTTTGAAACATTTTCAGTGTTGGTTTAAGCTATTCCACCGATTCAGCGCAGTCATTTACTGAGATATATATGCAACAGCTTAGGCAAATACAAAAAGTCACAAGAGACTAGATCTTAAAAATAAAGGATGCCTCTCCAAACAATTGCGTATGTTATTACTAAACACGGTTTAGGTCTGAGAGTTAAGGTAGTAGAGCAGCTGCCGCAGCGTCCTGCGTACGTCTCTCTTGGCAGATCACGAGCTCTGTTCGGTTAGGGGCGTGCTGGCCAGCTGCTCAAGCCGTGCACGGCAATCAGTTTTGATATTTTGCTCGCTACAATTTTATTTGAAAAATGAAATTCTAGCTCTGGGATCGTATAAATCAAATACTATAAACCAAATCCAAAAATATAATTCGAGTCTTTCGCCCTCAGTCTCTCGATTCCTTTGATTTTTTGCGCGTTGACGTGTTGATCCATAACAAGTTCAGCAGGTGTCGTTGCACGCTTAAAGTCTCAAGACAAAACGCCGATGCTTTTTCTACGTCATTCGTTTTTTTGTTATGGTGCGGGTAATTCGCAAGCAGGGGAGTTAGTAAACCGTTTCTTGTCAGTTAAAACATTAATTCTCTCTGCTCAAAAATCTGATGGAGTTGGTAACCAATGTACGAATACTGTTCATAATGCAGTAATTTTCGTGCCTTGAAATCAAGAATTATTTCATGTATGCCGTATGAAAAAACTCATACGTTATTTTTTTAATTCGACTGGAGTAAGTAAGGTACAATTTGATCCTTAGTAAAAATTATGATGATGATACACAGTATTTCAGATAACGTAGCACTCTAAAGCATGGCTCTCAAAAAAAACACTGTGATGGCAGTTATTCTTTTCAGCTCTTGAATGTAATAGTATTACCAATGCATTTATCGTAACTGCAGCCAACTTATGCTCATGAACATTTGCTTTAAAGAACTTAATCGAAGTAAAAAGAGACACTGAAAAAAAAACAAAGAGATTTCTCACCATCCCTCACAGCTCCTGATTGCTTGAAAGCAGAACTTCAGAGAAGGCCTCATGAGCCTTGACTGAGATGTATGTCTTGGCCGGTGAGCAACAAGGAGGAGAGCTCAAAGTAACATAAGCTCCAAGTTTAACTATTTGACGCTGTATTTGGACCGATGTACCTCATGCATACGTAGACGGTAAACAAGCCTCTGCATTTCACATGACGTACGTGTTCTGTACAAGTAAATGTAAATCCAGGTGCTTCGTACTAGCAAACGTATGCTGCATGCAATTCTATGCTGGCACGTCAATGTTCTGAGTCTTCTCTCATGGCTTGCCGTCATTGATGCTTTGTGAGCTTAAACATGGTATGAAGAAGAAGTTTGAGAATCAATTAAACGTTAGGAAAGCTTGAGTTCGCAATTCGTCTACGAATTAAGAGCAATTGGATTTTAGTCTGAAAACGATATACTGTTTTTCACTTATGCAATGAAGATATATTGGTCAAAATTGCATTCTCATTGAAGGTGAGTCTGTGTGTAAGGAAATCCAATCTAAGAGTAACGTGTTTACATTTATTGTGCAAAGTGTTTTTACCTTCATCTGATCTTATTTAGTTTATATACGTTTGTGAACTGTCTTATGAATTGTTTATTTTCATTTTTTTGCAAACACTTAAATATGGGAGGCTGCACGTGATGCCTTAGCAGTCAAAGTTACGAAGCCGACGCATAATAATTTTCAATGATGTCTTTAATTTCATTTGATGTCAAACCAGTCATGCAGCTTTATGAATTCAAGGCATACTGCTGAAAATTTTCTGACAGGTCTCACGTTTCAGGTTTTCAGGTCTCAGATTTCTCTGACAGGTTTTTTTCTGACAGGTAGCAGCCTAGAAAATATTTCTGAGCTATAGAAAACTAAGATGATATCTAACGAGCTGATATCTAAATATTTATCGAATATTTTCTAAAGCCTTTGTTTCTCTTATCGAAGTGTGTGACCTTTTTGCGTTCATTTAGGAACTTCTTCTTGACTTCTGATGATGCAAGCGTGACATGGAAAGTTACGTGCGATAAAATTAAGACTCGCACGTTGAATGGGTTTTCTAGCATTACCGTGCTGAGTGTTCGTTAAAAATAAGACTATGAAGCCAATATACGCAACTAATGGAGTAAGTCTCAAAAGACATAAACTTTTCCACCCAAAGCAATTTACATTCCTGAGGTTATTGCATAGTTAAGATATTCTGTGCAAAAGTTATGTATTAAAGCCATCGAGTTACACGAGCGAAATTTATTAATTAGGAATAAACGAGAAAATATTTGGTTCAAATGTTTGGTTCCCCAAAGAAATATGGAAAATCTTTGTTCAATTTTCTGTATAAAAAACAATTTAACAGTGAGTAATGGGGATCGGAATAATTTTCGGCTTCTTTTATGTACAGCCTTTTTATGTAATAATAAAATATTATTCCATACATATCCCGAATGAAGCTTCTGGCTTACGATGAGAGATAAGAGCATCCAGTTAACAAAGTGACTTCAGTCGAGGTTCATTTTACAGTTTACTAAAGCCCCAGAAAAAGTATTTTTAATTAATATTACATGCTAGGGCCGATCTACTGAGTTCCTTTTTCAAATAATGATGTGCTTAAATTTTTGAAAAACACAAATAATGCCGGTAATTTTGGTTTCTGATGATAGAAATCTAACTCTGTTCAGTTTTACTAAGCAACGTTCGTATAACCGATCAAATGACAGTGATGTCAGATGATTTTATTATTTCCTAAAGTTTTGCAATGTGAGCGTGAACAAAACTGTTTTTGTTGCATATTCTAAGTCAAATAAACATTTCCATACAGCGTAAAACGATCCATGATTCGACTGCAAGCAATCACCTTCTCATAGTCATGACGAGTAGAGCCTTAGTAGCTCTGGGCAAACATGCAATTAGTAGCCGCTGATGAGCTCCTAAACGGGATCTAAAAATCTCTAAAGTTGCTCCTGAGGGCAGCCCTGATCTTGCCTGCCTGTGATGAGGCCTCAGGGCACTGTCCTGGGGCGCGTCATGAGCGCAATTGGTTCACATTGCCGGTAAGCACTGAACGAGGTTTTCCAATCATGTGAACAACATGAAATTACTTCTATGCAGAATTTAAAATTCAAACTTACTATCATTGAATTCAAATTACAAATTGAAATCTATTTATGACTTCTTGAATTCAAGATAAAAGAACTATAAATTTCCAAATATCATTCATTTCAAAATGATGATTCTAGGGCTGAAAAGCCGAACCGAATATTCTACGTTTTTGTATCATCTGGCGTTACAAAATAGGCATTTCTATTTCATTGGCTCGTCATTATCAGTTTTACTTGTACATCATCACTAACAAAACTTTGACAAGTCTTGCAGGCTTGGATGCTGGAATTTTCCGAGCCCCTGAGCAGCCACTTCGAATTGCGTCACTTGTCCGTAGTATGTAAGATTGAAATCTCTTCATCTTCTGCAAGCGATGCTCCCTTTTCTAACACTGAATTTCTTCACAGAGCTTATTTACTACACTGGTAAAAAGAGCATCAAATTCATTAAGGATAGAAGTTAAAATTGAAAAAAGATTTTCTTTTCGAAATAAGTTATAATTTTTCAAAAATCGTTTTGTCTGAAAGGAAGTGAGAAGCAGTTGAAGTGCACAAATTCTCCTAGTTTAAAGACAATATTAACGTGTTCTTGATGAGTAACAATTCATTTGTTCTCCAGAGCTTACAGTGAATTTCTTAATAGCAATTATTTTTTCTTAGGCTGGAAGAATATATCTCACTCAGTTTGGCATTGAATGAAAAACGTACAATTTTTCTCAATGAAGGGTTAAAGTATATTTGTGGCTTGGATGCATTAACTCTTTCGGACTAAAAATTTACTTTGTTGTTTTTCGAAGAGTTTTTGTTTATCAAAGTGTGCCGCGATTTTTCTTTGAATCGTACTTAGTGTTAATCACTATTTTACGCAATAGCAAGTAGTCAAACTACCGCTTGGTCATGATATGACGTACTTCAAATCATTTATGCCTCTTGAATTCAACACTAGTATTTATTACAATTATATATTGAGAACCCATCAACATAAATCTTTCTATCAAATGTAATAGTATTTATCAATACATACATTACTTACATTACTTCATGAATTACCTTAGTGCTTACACTGGTCGTAACCAACTATTTATAGCTGGTTTTTCACTACAATTCAAAATGAAACCCTTGGTAACCATGTAGATGTCGAATTTACTTTACATGTGCATGGTTACCAGTCGAATGGCACTCAGTACTCTGATTGATTAGTGTTCAATACACCTGGTGAATATATGTAGTGTATCAGTCAGTTAGTATTCAATATACCAGCCGAATAGTATTCAGTACATCAGTCGAATGGCCAACATTTCGATTGTCGAATACCCACAAAATAAAAGTCGACTAATACTCCATGCAATACTCTATTAACATACAATACGTCAGACAAACATAATACAGTATACTAGCATACATTAGCAAAAGAGCTCAGAACACAACACGCAATGCAACGTACGTCGTAATACAAGAGGCTTACGAGAGACCGCTGCTGGACCCTCGCTACACGTCGTCACAAGTTAGCTTTCAGAAGATTAGTGAACCCACAAGCGAATTTATCTAATTCGAGTTCATCAGCTCACCTCTTCACGAGAGTCAAACTCAATCGAAACTCTGAGGTTTAACTGCGATATTGCAGTCCACGAGTTAGATTCTTAACAAATGTCTGTGTGTAAGGGATGTTCGAACACCAGGTCGTGCAACGAAGAAACTTATTGCTGCTCGTCAAGTTCATCGTTAAAGATATTGCACTTGTAACTTTTAGGGTAAGTTTAAATGTGGTATCAACTTAAGTAATGTATTTAATTGATTGTGATCAATTACTTTACGACAGTGCTGACACTGACGTCTTCGCTTCGCTGTCACAATATTTGAAAAAAATTGTTTTGATGCGCTACCCATTGTAACATGTTCCAGGTGTTGTTGATACAAAGGGCCTTTTATTCTTTTTGTGGGTCATTATATACCTAATTGAAATCTATTTAAAACAAAGGGCATAGAGAATAAGAAGGTTGACGTTGCTGGTACTTTTCTGCAACATCTTAATACAAAATTTGACCTTACTTTTGGATTATATTCATATTTGGAGAGGAAAGTTTTAACTACTAGGTTTTACCACAAGACAGTTCAGTTTGATATTTTTACTTAGTCATACTCAAAAGTATAAATAATTTGCTATTAAATTAAAATTTACTTAGGAATACTACGAAAGTAATTTCATTTAGGAGCATTTTCAAGTATGTTTAACACGTTGAATGCGATTACCTAGCCGGTGCAAATCTTTACTTTGTACATACAGTCACTAGAAAGCTTTGAAAAAATTACAGAACCTAACCTGAGTGACCCACCAGTGGGTCACTTCCAACTTAACGTGTTAAAAACATTTGGGTATGCTATTCAACCTGTTCAGAAGTATCCTCTATGCATGTTTGCCACCAGTTACGTACTTTGAATGCTGTGTTCAAAAGGAGCTAACCACACGAATAAATCCCTCAGCGTCTGGTTTCCTTTGTAAACTGCAGTGTCGTAGGCAAATGCCAAAGCCTCCAAACTGCCTCACGAGTTTTCATTTCTGTTAGAAAAACTTGTAAATATATAGTAATATTTGTTAGTTACGTCACATGAATCAGAAGATATTGTATACCTATTTTTGTTTCCTTGTGGTTAAATATCCTGAACCTAATGAAATGAACACTCACTCCTCGCTTTTTTTTCCTCTTCAGTCATTTAATTTTGTTCCTGTTTTTCATCCTACTCACTTTCTACTTTCTATAGAACGTATTGAAGCAAAATGAGAACGCTAAAGTTATTCTATTCGGACAAAAGTTTCACACAAGTTTCATACAACAATTTAAATAAATTTTGAAGCTTAAGTTGAAATTAGGACTCTAGTTAATTGACTTAATTTAAATTCAGGCTCAGCCCGTACTAATTCCTCTCAAAATGTCAGAAATCGATAATAACTTGGATGTATTTTTTCTCGCATTAAAGTGCTGCTATTACAATAGCGTCTGAGGGGTGCCCAACTTGAGACACAGATGATCAGCGTAACTTAGGATTTATCAGGGGTTCTAAGTTTGATTGGAATGCCACGTTCTAACAATCCCTGATTTAATTCCTATACTGGTGTTAAGGTTACATGGTTGTCTGAGTAGCCCGTACGTCGTTTGGTAAAGCCATCCTTTCAATTTTAGTATCTTCAATTTTAGTATTTAGTGTCTTCTCAGTATTCGATTGAAGATCAATTAAAAATGTTAGAACCCTTAATTGTTTTTTAGGAGTAGCTTGGATACATAGTAAGCTTGGATTACAATAAAATAAAAGAATGACTCATCGAAACCGAAACAAAAATTGTTAATGAACAAACGATTTTACCTAGATATTTCTAGGATAAGGAAATATTACTATCCGTCCACCATATAATAACTACATGTAGATAGTTCCTGTGGAAATTCCCTGACTTAGGTTTGACTTATTTGAAATCATTACAACGACGAATGTATTAAAAATTTACGACGAATGATTGTGTTTTAATATAATATTTTTTATTAATGTATACAGAACTTTCATTCTGTATCAAATCTACCAATAACATCCATCTAAGAGAAGAAAGCTAATAACAGCAAATGAAATATTTCATTGTAATCCGGTGTCTTTGATATCCACAATACAATGCTTATAATACATGTATACCCTTTCTAATTTAAGTTCAATAATGTTTCTTCAGTAATAGATAAGAAGTAATGAGACGGATGCACACAGATAGAGAGACAGAGAGAGAGAACGAGAAGGATTGAGATACACTGTCTATTATATAATGAAGATAGGAGTATTTTGTTCATAATTACTTAAATGGATTCATCACTTGCTGGAAGTATGCCACAAATAAATAAATCAAGCTTCGACAAATGATGATCTGACTGATGCTATTAAATAGATGGTTAATATTGTAATTAATTAGGAATTTAACATAGTGAGATATTTATTTTCAATCTATCACGTTACTTCAGTCGTACACAAAATGGTAGAGTTATGCAATAGGTCTCACTCCTATTTTTCAAAATCCAGAAACTAATATTTATTATTCTTTTTATATATGGTGTTCATGTCTGACCAATGCTCGTATTAATAGTTTCATTATATTGAAACATAATTAGCACCTCTGTTGAAAACACTTGTGAACGTAAAGCTATTCCAACATGCACCAAATCTAGATATAGGCTCTACATATTCATGAAAAATCATTAAATTTTTACAGAGTCATGACATTTTGGCACCTAAAGTAAAATTAAACGCTTGATATGAAACTTATGCATCAGTTAAATTAAAAGTGAATCCCTATTGTAACATTTGATTAGATAGTTAAATATGTGTTGTAAAATCCGTAGATTGTTTTCTTTTAAATGGGCTCGAGATACTTAAATGTTTGATGTAAAGTCCGAAGACCTTTTTGACTTTTGTTCAGTGGACTGTATAGATAGAACATCTAATAATGATGTTAATAATAGCGTGCAATAAATGGGTACTATTTTTTTGAACACTATATAGTTTCCGTGGAAATTTTACGGTCTGAAAGCGATAAAATTAGGGGATTTTCAATTCATAATTGCGTTCTAGGTTTGATTAGATTTGACCCATTTGAATTAATTATAGAGACAAATGTATTAAAGATTTAAGACGAATTATTGTGTTTTGAATTAATATTCAGAATTAATGTATTACAGATATTCTATTCTGCATCTTATCTACCGATAACATGACCGTGTAGAAGTAGTAGTTTTATAAGGAAATAATAATAAGGAATCAGACGGCTGTGGTATCCACAATACTTTTTCTTCAGTAATAGATTGGAAGTAATGGGACGGACACTTAGAGAGAGGGAGAGAGAGAGAGAGATGAAAATACACTGTCTATTATATAAGTAGAAGATACACAGTTTGTGGCTGGTATGTTTGCTTGTTTGCTTGGTCCGTCTCTCTGTCATGCTCTTACGGATTTAGATAGTAGAAAATTCGTCTACTGAATAACAAGATGAGACCCATGAAATTTCATCCCTGATTTACGATGGAAAATATAGTTTCTGGAATATATGCCCGGAAATCAAAATACTGCATGCTGAAATGAACTGTTTATCTTATGCTAAGCATTGATTTCTCAATGGAACGAGTGTACATGTATTGTAAGCATTGTATTGTGGATACCAAAGACACATCTTTCATTGTGGAAACTCCTTTGCAAAGTCTGCTTCCGCTGGCAAATGAAACGAAAAAATCCAGTGTCCTTGTTAAGACCAGTCATCAAGGTCAAGATGAATCGGTTTCGTACGGTTTAAGCAGTACTCATGAACTAAATATTATTATCGTGGACGGTATGAAATACTTTGGTATTTACCTTTTATATCAGGTAGGTAGCCAATTGAAGAAAATTTCATTCGAATGCAGAACAACCAAGTTCTTCCGTATCAGACCCTCTCCACCCCACTTTGTAATCAAAGAGCAAAAATAGCGCAATCGTCGACATTTATTTTACGGTTAGCATTCGAGGTCCCGAACGTTACTAGTTGCTGTGAGTTCCCACATCAGGTCTGCGACTATCGAATTCTCTCTTTAATTACTTATGATGAAATATTGGCTAATATGGATAAGAACATCAATTATTTCTGTACCAAAATTCGTTGCGTGCTGCTTTTCCAAAAGGCTAATTTTCTTTTTCGACTATGCTAACGGTTAGCAACTAATCTTGATGTAATCTATTTGGAAGTCTATATCTGAACCTCTCTCAAGTTTAATTCTACGCAAAAGTATTTAAAGAATTCAAACTTTGAGTAAACTACGTAGAATATTCATTCAACTAAAAATATTAAGTTGCTGGATGCAAAAGTTCCGAGCAAATCCAAAAGAGAGTACGCGGAAGAAAAATCTGAAAACTACTGGAGAATTCACCTCAAACTGTGTTTCACACTTCACAGTTTCTCCATTTCTGAGCCAAAACTAATATTGCTTATGTGCATTCCCATCCTCTTGTCCACACCCTTACATCCCCATCCCCTATCCTCATCCTTACATCTCCATTTTACGAGACCCAGGCCGCCCCTGACACATCAAAGTCTCTTCAAGTGAAGGCATGAGACAGGAGGCGTCTGGTGGCCGTAGCGTCGTAGTAGCTGTGCCGTGTAAACAGATGCTCCAACTACACAGCGTAAACAGATGCTCCAACTACACAGCGTAAACAGATGCTCCAACTACACAGCGTAAACAGATGCTCCAACTACATAGTATAAACAGAAGTTCCAGCTCTACAGTGTGGCGAGAAGGGCACCTGAGTCATACAGTGTAAACAGATGCTTCAACTACACAGTGTAAACAGATGTCCCAACAATTATGCAGTGTTAACATACGCTGCAACTGCTCCGTGAACAGATTAGTAACAGCGCTGCAAGCAAATGCTCCAACTGGTGCAGAATGCAGATGCTGCAGTTGCAAAACAAATGTATGCTCGTAAAATTCTATGAGTATACTTTTACTTGTTTGGCTTCAACAGATGCTTGTGTGATTCTATGAATAATAGTTGTGTAAATCCTGAAAAACGTGTGGAAAAATTGTCGAGAAAAATACTTTTATTTTTACAAAAAGAAGAAGAGAATGATGTGTATTTTGCTATGGCGGTAAATTTTTCAATAGGCAAAATTTATTTTGGTTTCCGTGGTTTGTTTTTGTTTAATTTTTTCGACATCGGAATTTTCTTTTTATAGATCTGTTGTAGGTGAAGAACTCAATTAATCAACATAAAACGATTGATTGGATTGCATTAGCAATAATCGGGAAACTCTGTCGATATTTGGAGGCACGACTAACAAGCATCAGTCGAGCAGCAAGAACTTACCAGTCGTCTTTGGAAATTACTAACACTTGTTTGATGGCATGAAGCTACCGTCTCTCACTTGTGCCATCACAAGCAAGATAATATAAAACACAAACTAATAAAATCACGCAGGCAGTGATGGGAACCACATTTGCCATTGGATTTGACGTTTTAGTACAACGTGAAATATTACTTTGAAGGGAAGTATAAATCAGTTACATAAAGTCCTGCATGGTCAACGGAAGAAAGAAATCATCAACATCAGTTTTTCAGTAAAACGAGGAAAAACAATAATATAGAGGACGACACTCAAAAGTCGATCGAAATACATTTTGATTGAATGAATACACATGTTTGCAGAGAAATATGATCCACAGCAGAGCTCACCAAAAGTTGTCTTATTATGTCTGCTAAAATTTGAAAACAACAACTGAATAACACTAGCTTATCAACCGTGTCTCTAATTTGGAAAAAGCACACGACACAACATCTGAATGGATGTCCAAAGAGCAGAGATTAAACATATATGTAGAGTATATTCATATCGTTATATTGTATTTTCTATTACTATATGAATTATGGAATAAATCACAGTTTCACAACATCGTTGATCAGCCAAACCGATTTGGAGTTGCTTAGCGGCTTAGAAAAATATTTTACGGATGGAATATTTTATGAGGCCGTTTGAAAGGCACTTCTGACGCTGGCGGTTGTGATCGCTGCGACAGCTTCATTAGCTGGTGACGAACTGCTCTGAGCCAAGCGTGATTGGCAATAGTCGTTTGATTATTTATTTTAAAATGCTGAAGGTTACGCAACTTCAGGCACGTCATTGGTGTGGTAACATTAGTGGGTAGGGTTTTGCAAGCACGAGCATTTAATAAATCCTGGTGTGTTTTTTGAACCTGTGACGGACTAAAAAAGAACTGAACACAAAACAATTTAGCAACGCATGCTCAAAGGATCGGAATTATTGCCATATTTCAGTTCTTAGTCCAATATTAGAGGGTTTAGCTGAGCATTGTTGCATGTGGTGGTTCTCCGCTCTAAAGCTCCTGTGTTGAAGACAAGTTTGGGTTCTTTGTGGTTGTCAATGACATTTTTCCAGCAACATGGTGATTGTGGCCAAACTTCCTAGGGAACGGTTCATTTTTTTAAGAAACTGCAGTTTGTACAATAATTTATCAGGCCATCCCTTAGGTTTTATCTGGGTTTTAAATAACAATAACACATAATGAATAAAATATATATATATATTATTTAAATTTATTTGTCAATGTAGTGTCTATTATCATCTATAAAAAAATTTCATCTGCTTCGAAGGTTTTTAATCCAAATAAAGAAAAACTCATTCAGTTTCGAAGAGAACTACTCTGAAATGTTAATCTTGATTTCCTTATTTCTTTTCATTGTTAATATTTCAAAATTATTCTGTAAACTGCGGAACGAATCGAGAATATCTGTCTCAAGAAGTGGGTCGGGATAATGAGGTGATGAGCAACTTTCTTCCCGACTAGTTCCTCGGTCTTCTGTGAAGTAAACTTTGTAGGATGAGGGTTTGCATTGTCGTGATGAAAAATCTCTCGTTTTCGATTCACTAATTCCGTTATTTTAGTTAAAGGTGTCTAATGTGATAATTGTGAACAGTAGATTTGAAGATTAATTATTCCCTAGCTATATACATAGCAGCTTTAAGTTTATGACTATTTTGCGATCTCATCAAACATAAAGAAGAATCGTCTTCGCATAAATTTCCATTTTGGTTTTGATTAGCGGGTATGCCCCGTACCAATCAATTGTCTACGACGTTCACCATTTTGATATAAAATCCATTTGTCCTCACGAGTCACAACTCCAGTCACAAGAAGAGAAGATCCCCCCTCAGAGTTTCTGATTTGCTTTTGACGATTCATGAGGTACCCATCTTTCAAAATTTTTGAGCCTTCCCAAGCTGTTGAAAATGACGGTAAAAAAGTTGTACGGCTTGAGCAAAGCTTACTTCCTAATTCTTCTACTGATACTGCAAGAAATTCTTCAAGTGATGTCACGAAGGGCTTCTTATCGTACTCAACTAAATAATTCTTTCACTTTCTTTTCAAGGCTAAAATTTCCATCTCTGAATTAGTAAGCGCTTTCCAGCAAGTTCTTTCATTCAGGTATTCTTCTCCATTTGTCTCGACAAGCTGATTAACTATTTCTAGTCGATTTAGTTTATGCTTTTTATTTGTTAACCTCGTCGAGCATTACGTGTTCTAAATGCATGAACACACAATGCGAGCATCTTTGAGAAAGTGCATTACAGTTTGCAAAATGTACTCAGGGTGTACCACGTATTAATTACTATACTTTGTAGTTTAACTACCCTGTTCACTCGAAAAGGGAAATGCCCTGTTGGGAAATGCACAGTGGACCACTCACTTAAAAGTGGCAGAGAGCAACTGACTAACACGAATAAAGACACACGACTTGCAAGCATAAGGGGTGTACACCAGGGAATCTCAAAAAACTCAGTGCAGAAATATTGACCCCTGCACATTGTGGAAAGGGATGAAATGGTGGTCATAGCAGAATAACTAACAGTTTCTTCTACTAAACAAACTTTCCAATAACTGGATTTAGGACCTGCCTCATTCAGGAAGAAAATGCCGGAGTGCATGTTACCATGCAATGGAGAGAATACAATGGATAACTGATTATATTCAGTCTGTGACTTTGGTCTAATTACAAAGGTTAAGAAGGTACAACAGGTGATAAAAAAAAATATATTAGAAACTATTCAACTCAGTTCAACAAGCTAATAATTACACTACACACAATATCAACTCTTTTCACTTACTTTATTTACTATATAGATTCAAGTACGTTCAATCGTTTCCTTCAGTACAAAAACGAAATGTACACACACTAGCGAGAGAACCACGTAATAGTATGTAACCTATGTACTGATTACAAATGAATACAGGTGGAATAAAACTTTCCCACTAAACGGCTTCCACAATCCAAGAGCAGAGAAAATAGAGAACTGAAGTACGCTTTAAAAAAAGAGTAAAATTTATCTAATAAGATATGCAAAATACTACCGCTATCCTAAATGGCATCTCGGGGTTAAATGACCACTACAGAGTGTGTTAAGAGACACTTACGACAAGAATTTGCCTTCACCAGCCCACCATACTCACGTTGAGTTTGAAGAACGTCATCGAATCATGTTCAAGATAACCACAAAACCGTACCTAAACCATGAACAAGGCCAGATTTTTCTCCAAAAGACCAAGGTGCACATGATTGCAGATTAGGTTTGAACTCAGATAAAACCTATTCAACACCGGAAAAGAGAAAATCAGCAAAACAAGGAGGAAAAATAATGGAAATCTTTAGGTGATAGATTGAAAAATATAAAAAAGATAACCCATGAAAAAAAGAATGAAAAAAATACAGAAAACCTAGAAAACGCAAAACTGGACACGGGTAGCTACGGCATCTTCACGAAGGCAAACAGAGTAGATTCTACTCCAGGCGACGCTGAATCAAATGTGGCAAGAACAACGCACCTAAAATCTCCCCTTCACAATACCTGCCGTTCGAGCTGGTGCGATGCGCCCAAGAGTACAACGTTCGCGTATATGATCTAATAAGACGAAAGTAGTACATTAATTTTAAATGCATAATAATTTTTAGTGATACTTCCAAGAAACAAACGCGAGATTCGAGGATGCAGGCATCTGACACAAATATGAACACAACGCAATGAACATACCTTACAAGCATAACACATACAGGAGACAAGGAAGCTGTACCAGTTTTGAAGTACAATAAAAAGTCAGATGTCGCGACTCTTTGGTGACATCTCCAGTTTCTCATCGCAAAACCAGCTACAATTGTTGATAGAGTCTACAACCAGTGAAGCATTGCATTCCAATTTTATTAAAAAGCCTGTTCCAAGTCCAATCACCGTGACTTACACATTGTAGGGCCATGTTCAAGCAACAAAGAAGCATTTGATGCCCATGCAGTTTTGTTCAGATGGTTGTGTCTCGCTTGAGAGAATTACAACTCTGTGAACAGAAATGCTTTCATATTGAAAATTCAATGTTGCACTGGTTGCAGTTCAGGGAGGCTGGCAATGGAACAAATGCTTCAGCAGACGGTAAGTTGGTCGATCATGCCAGTGACGGCGTGGAGTTCATCAGGAGGTCTGTCCACCACCAGCACTTGACCGAACTTGGTTACATCCATGATGTAGGTAGGGTTGGACAAGTCCCGCAACCGCACGCCGCAGATGTTCTGTGCAGGCCATGGGTTACAACAAAACTCGGTTAGTATGTCTTGCGTACATGAAAGCAAAGAATATAAAACATAAATTTCAAAGAAAGTAAAATAGATATGAGCTGGCACTCACTTGTATGCCGAGTCTGAGAGGGACAAAGACTGCAGTGAGGAGGTGCGTCTGCCTGGCAGCCAGTATGGGCAACGTCCTGCTGACGGCGTCGTGCCACTCACAGCCGCTCTCGCTCGCCGCGCCCGACAGGAACTCTAGGCGGAACTGCAGGGCGCGTTCTCTGGAGGTATCGTACACCTCATTACCACGAGCCCTTCACTGAAGGCATACTTACTGCTGAGTTGCACCATCAGATCACAATAATTGTCTATTCAAATTACAAGAAACCGCCATGAATAGCTCAAAGAAGGAGACTAGCAAGCATTGTCACAGCTGTGATTGGGCTCGTAATGACACCATGAAGTTTAAGGGATAAACCCGTCTGAGTTGTAAGTTCAGATGTAGCCTGGTAGTCAATGCCATAGCTTATCAAGTGAATAGGTCAGGTTCATCTTCGGCCACTACAGGAAAAAGGACTCCCCGACTGACATAAAATGTTTAAAAAATGTAGTAGCAGCATAGGACTAAGGCGGTTAAATGTACTATTTAGTACAGCAATTGAATATCAAGTGGCTCTAATATTACAGCCTCTATCCTGAAGTGCCATCACGCTACGGCAAGCAGCCCTGTCAACGTACGAGGTGTTGAAGAAGGAGAGAGTCACGGACACGGACTCCTCCAGCGTGGCAGAGGACGGCGCCTGGGTCACCTTCACCACCACGTCCGCTGGGGGAGACCCACTGGGCTGTAAAGGACGCACGCTTCAGTGTCTCCCATCCAGACATCTGTTTCAATCGTTACGTGTGGCACATCCTAACGTCTGTCTGTCTCACATCCTGACGTATGATTCATTTGTTCACTGTCTAACATCCTGACGTCTGTTTCAATCGTCCACAGTCTCATATCCTGACGTCAGTGTCAATTGTTCACTAATCTTGCATCTCCGAGTAAGAAGAGTACAATCAACAGAATTTAAAGAGTGACAATACATTATCTATCATAATTTCAAGGCGCATGGAACTTGAATACACTTATAGTGGACTTCGAAGCACAGGTGTACAGATCAGAAGACGTCACATAAATGAAACCAAGAACCGGGGGCTCACGATGGAGTTGCCCATATGATTAACTACTGATCTTCTATACAACTAAGGATACACTGCTGCTTATTTTCAAGTAAACATAAGAAAACAAATTTCACACCAATAGAAATAACTAACGAAAATCCATCATGTAAAGGGCGACTCTAAAAAATTTTACCAAAATTTTATAATTATTATTTATTAACATCTAGAATACCAATTGCACGCATAAGATAGATGTTCTTATTTATTTATTATGTATCTAAGATACTGATATATAAAAAAAAATCTTTAACTTCTTTTGGGGTCACTCTGTATCATAGAAGTCGCGTTGTGTATGTTACCATGCAATGGGTCATCCGTCAGTGATCATTTATACGCGAGTTTGGTGTCACGCACTATGAGGAAGATAAGAGAATATTCGCCTTTTTAAAATTTAGGACTCTACGTAATAAGTTTCCTTACAGACACACGTTCAAATTCAAAAGAAGTACTAGCTTCGCAACTATGGTAAATTCATTTCCCAATGGTAAATTCACAATGCTCAGCTCTGGAAGCCACACCAGTCGAAAACAACTGTTTAGAATGGCTTGCAGGCAGAGCAAAGTCTCCCCCACGTACAGATAAAACCCCGTGAGAACGCACTAAACCCTCAGAAATCGGCACGCAGCGCTTGACAGGTGCTCACCGTGTGTACAGGGACGAGCATACGATTATACACAAATACCGTGTGCACAGGGACGAGCATACGATTATACACAAATACTCACCGTGTACACAGGGAAGAGCATACGATTATACACAAATACTCACCGTGTACAAAGGGAAGAGCATACGATTATACACAAATACTCACCGTGTGCACAGGGACGAGCATACGATTATACACAAATACTCACCGTGTGCACAAACTGACTGGTCTGCAAGCGGCCGCGGTCACCCATGTTGGTTCGCCACACGATGTCCAATTTGCCTACCGTGCTCGGGGCTCCAGCGTCTGAGCTACGATTACTCTTAGGCGTGAGGCAGTACAGGTACTGGCGCGTGTCATGTGGGTTCAGTACATTGATGGGGCCGAAGAGCGAAGGGCAGCCCGGTATGGAGGAGTCAACGCTTGTGTTACACACGCTGGGGTACAGGCTGTCTATAGCCACCACTGCCAACAAAGTAATTATTTCCCAATGATTTACCCTGCAAAATGAGGCAAATTGTGTTCACAAAAACTTATTCCTTAATCTTAAGAGATTTACGATAGAAAAAAATACTATAACCTGAACACCAACCTGCGTACAAAAGACGTGGAATGAAATTGATCTAATACAAGCTTATTTAAAAAAATACCAGTGTCAATCATCAACAAACTTCGTTTTTCCTATAATGATCATCAAAACGTACATCAGCTGGACGTTTTAGTACATTTTAACGGTTGTCATTGCACTGAAGGTGAAAATAATCGCAATATTTCCATCGAAGTTGAAAATTAGCATTGTAAATAGTAATTACTTATAAACTGAACTTGAATAACTGAACCAAGTCTCGAACACTAATTTTTTTTTATCATTTATGGTCGAGAACAAGGTATACATGAGCGTCTGTAACACTAACTTTCACCCAAATTTAATTTCCCAATTATAATCGAACAAGATTTTTAAAATTTGCTTTAAAATTCAATATTTATGGTGAAATTTGCTTTGAAATCCTAAATTGATGAGCCAAACACTTAATAGCCTACACGATACACGACAGAGATTAAATGCTCTAGTGAGGGTAGCTCACCATCATAGAGCGGCGAAGGCTCGAGGCTGACCTTCTCCAGACAGATGGGTCCTGAGGTGATGTTCTCCACTCCCGCCTCCACAAGGATGTCATCACTCAGCTGCACACAATAAATATGCGTCCTTCCTTCTGAGATATGATACAAGCCGGTGTCTGAAATACACCGCATTTTATTTCACAACTTCATCCAGCTGTTCGAGCCCAAATCAAACATACCCGCACTGTAAAATAATTCCTCGGACCTCATTTTTGTTTCTTGTTCTTGCACAGTCTGATAAGGAGGATTTTGAGCTCCGATGCAGTTATGAGGCCTCCTTAAACATGTCACACATGACCCGAGGTAAACCAGCAAAACTGCCAGCCGTGTAATATTAGTTCAGTCGCAGGGTCTCTGACCCAGGTAGTGAGAGACGTGCGACTATGGGCCCGTGCGTGAGATCTTGTGTTAGAGATCTAATTCTTCTCTATTTGGTGGAAATATTAATGAGGCATATTAAGATCTTCAGAATATCACTCCAAATGGGGCAATAAAGTAAGCCCTAAAACTGAACAAAGATGCATTTTTAGTGTTGCGTTAATTAAAAAACATAGTACGACAATGCTGCACACTCTTTACATACTGTACTTAGCATACTTGAATACATAGCGTCGTCCGCATTAATTCTTGCTATCCAGTGACGTGTGCGATAAAAATCCTAAATACTAAATAAAAGTTAAAAGCTATGATGAGAGCTAAACAAATGAAACAATACGGAAAAACTAATTAAAATTCTCAATTTACATTTGTAGCTAGACCATAATACAAGCTCTGAACTCGGCATAATATTTGTTCATAAACTAATGTTCGTATGAAAAAATTGAAAAT
This sequence comes from Trinorchestia longiramus, assembly GCA_006783055.1. Lineage (NCBI taxonomy): Eukaryota > Metazoa > Arthropoda > Malacostraca > Amphipoda > Talitridae > Trinorchestia > Trinorchestia longiramus. The sequence goes on along the minus strand of VCRD01001557.1, from coordinate 70,083 downwards.
CGTAGCAAAGTCACCCAATAATAAACTTTAACTAACTCATCATTACAAAGAGAAAGTGAGGATATGAAAACGCTAATGAGAGAATGTAAGAGGAAACTATGTTTTCTCTGCCTCTTATCATATTCTCCTCTGCCATCACATCCTTGCCTCTCCTTATCACATCCTCGCTTCTTCTTCTTTCCCCTCGATTAGAAAGACTACAAACTACAGTGAGCATGAAGTACATACAGATAAGACTAGATGCCACTAAGCAACCTCACCTGAGCGCTCATGAACCTGGTCCTGATGTCGATGGGTTTCATGACTTGGAACTTGTAAAACTTGCGGAAGTTCTGCGGCTCCCCAGCAAGTGACACGTAACTCACGGCACACACAAGACTGGGCAACACAGCTCACTTTAATTGAGGGTGCTACAGCGAGCTGATAACTTATCTACGAAGACACACTTCTTGTCCTACTATTTCTCGTACAACAGTGTATTCCTTGATAAGTACGACCCTATACAGCAGTGATGAACGTTTTTAGCAGCTCGAGATAAGCAGAGATATCATTCCTTCACATTACAACAGTAGCTTAGACGATAGTTGGGAAGAATGAAAAGAAATGTTTGAGAAATAATTTCACACGAAGGATAGAAACACATATGATGTCGAATGAAAGTGATTAAATTTTTTTTTAGAAACAGAGCATAAAAATATTTAATTGAAGTTTGGGTTTGCATCTGGATGAGAATTACAAAAAAGAGCTAAATATTTTTACCAGATGTGTCATTTGGTAGATAATGGGCTCAAAAGTTAGTGAATGGCTTTATAATTTCAATGCATCAGCAATGGCAAGTCAAAAATCTGAAGTCAGAAAATAAGTCACAGTTCCAGTTAAGCCTTTACAATCTGTACTATGGAGGTCACGTAACAAATAGGTTCTACGTGTAAGATATAGTCAGTGGTAGCTTGCTTCACGCAATGACGGTTTTTATGGAGGTATCCGAGGGATGGTAGAGCATGTGAGAACTAGGACTAAGTAATTGCTTCCACGCAACTGGGATTAAGGAAGGATGAGGCTAACTTATAATTGTTTATCATATACACAAATGCTACACACAGGTAAAAGGCAAATTTTTTATACTTGTCAATTTATTTTAGGACAGCTAATAAGCAAAGATCATCAAGTCCTAATACAAATAAAGAAGCAAAACATAAAGTGTATCCCAAGAGGAAGAAGACGCATTATCTAATTCGCTAGGGGAAGAAAAAAATCAAGGAATAGTAAAGCAAAAACAATAAAAAAACCATCAGCTAATTAGCTACAGGAAGAAGAAAGAAAGGAGACACATGAGTAGAATAGCTGAGAAAAAAGTGAGGTTCATTCACTAATTTACTAAAATGAGAAGAAAACAAGAAGACCCATCTGTTAATTAGCTGAGCAAAGAAGAAGAGAAGACCAATGAGTCAATCAACTGAAGTAAGAAGACTCACATGTGAGTGCCTACATCCTTGACTTCATGCTGTATGAGAGAGCTGGTAACTGCGTTGGGGAGCAGTGTCTGAGGTTCGTCCGTATCCGTGCCAAGCAGATCGACCCGCTCAGTGCTGATCTGCAGTACTGCCTGCAGTATGATACTTGTTACTGGTAGGCGCATAGACTGTCTGCACTACATATCTCTGCACATGCAGTCTGCATTACACATCTTTGCACGTGTAATCTTCATCACAACTCCACACATGTTGGATGTACCACAACTTCCCACGTGCTGTATGCACCACACAAATCTGCATTATGCAGTATTGTGCTATTTTTTTCTAAGGCAGCATATTAAGTTATGTGCTAGTAAGTGGAATCTACAGTAATCAGTAGATATATGATGCAAGGCATAAGATTTATTGTACGTAGATCTATTTTTTACAGCACTATACAGAGCTGCTGATTAATGCGCCAAAAAGTGTAATCAGAGATGGAACTGTCAAATGAGTGCACTAACCAACATGCAACTTGCGTACAGATAAGATGGAGGTACCAAGAAGCAGCTCAAACATGTAACTCTTCAGTGGCAATCTGGAAATAATTTTCAGTGCACAATCACATACAGTACTCCTGCTAGCTGAAAGTAATCAAGTTGACTATTGCAGCATAATGCACAGTACTGCAGTACTACCAGTTAGGCGCAGGATGCAACATTGCAAGTGGGGCACTGTACTGCTACATCACCAGTCATACAACATGACTGCCATGGTAGATTAGTACAATTTACCTTGATGTAGACTTGCTGGATTGCTGAAGAACTGTTGTTGTGCACACAGAGGCAGCAGGAAAAGGTCTCTCCCAGGTATATGTTGCTGATCAGAGAAACAAACCTAATTTAAATACAAACATTTAATCCCCGTGTTGTAAGATGACGCAGCACAATAACGTCGACATAGCACCAAGTAAAGCTTGTGCCCATACTTCTCTGGCCAACAATATTGTATGAGGTCCTGAAAAAAGTTTTTGCAATTTTTTTCAATGAACTCACAAACATCTTTGGCACTCAATACATAGTCTGTAACACAATATATATATATATATATATATATATATATATATATATATATATATATATATATATATATATATATATATATATATTATTGTAAGGTCTTGGTAAAACACAATCTTTATAGAATTTCCATAGGTTTCATTGAATATAGCAAAAGGCTTCCAACAAAGGTGTGAAAGTAATCAATAACATATCCATGCAAATTACCCTCACTCAAGAAATGCAACCAGTTTCCAAATGTAGTATATGTAAGTAGTAAATAAAATAATCCCAGTCTCATCATCTGTTCTTTTTATTAATGCCCAATTGTTTTGTTATACCCAAATGTGAAACATGCCTTGCTTTACTGTATACCAAGAAAAAGCACAGGTAATGTGTGATTACCGTGCACTCAACCCGCTAAGCACTCAACTCCCCATCCATCGACCTCCCGGGATCGTCGCATGGAGCTCACCATCACCCTTACTCTTAGAATGTTAACCTTAAGAATTTGAAAAACCAATGTACTAATGTCTATGTACTGTGTACTAGATTGGAAATAAAGATTTTTTTTTTACTAGCAATAACTGATTTTTTTAATTCAAAGGCAGTTTTTGTGAAAAAATTAATAATACATTTGGCAATGCAATACAACAATGGCTCTTATAATTATTCTACCAGAGATACCACTGATCAGTGCACTATCTCATCTAACATAACTCAAAATACTATGTGAAACAATTTCTTTTAAATACAAAATTTCAGGAAACTTTTATTAGAAACAACACCTGTTCATTCAATTATCTTGATCCTGTTCAGTTGTCTCTAATTATTGAGCTGTTAGCATTGTTTTACATTAGAATAACGGCAAGATCACACAATGAACTTTTAGTTTTTAGATGTTCACCAGCAAGACATTTGTCTGACAATGCTGATAATGAACAAATACTCAATACATTATTCTTATCTTTCTATTAGCAAACATTTTACATAGTGTTTCTAGGGCTTCATTTTGTATTAACAACCCACTTTGAAAATAGCACATTTAAAACAGACATTTATTCAAAGAGGCTCTAAAAATACCTTCTTTAAATACTTTTGAACAGAGCTATTTTTAGTTTTTTTTGAGCTCAATGTATGTTTGCATGTTGATGACACAAGGCATAAGAATTTCAACATTATATGCCACAATGCTGCTCACCCAAAGCTTTGAGGCAGCAGCAAGACTTGTCCAATGCCTGTATAGGGCAAGCCTCCAGGAATGGCAACATCCTGCCGCAAGTCAGCGTTGAGTAGGTCAGCAGGCAGGTCCCGTGCATCACACGTTACCGAGATACTTGAGAACAATGATGGACGAGTCAGCCTCATCACTGCAACAAGTCCAACATGAGAACTTTCATACTAGAATAGTACAACAATTAACACAAGGGTTACTACTGTATCTGCTTAAAGACAGCTTACAGTGGCAACTGAAGAAGATGCAAGACAAAAATGAAAAAGAGTTGAGAAAAGCAAATACAACTTGTTTCCTACAGAGCTTGATATATAGCAGCATCAAATAGCAAGTGATGGGTATAAAAGTCACTTCAGTGATGGGTATAAAAGTCACTTCAGAGCAATGCTAAAGCTCCTGAAGATGCTGGTGGAGAAGCACACCATTTTACCACAATTCCTTCCAAAGGAGCTCAAAAATCTTACCTCCTCCTGAAAAAGTGATTAGTATCCAAGGTCAATCCACCTGACAGACAGAAGATCCTTCAGACTTGTCTTTCTTAGAGCATGTCCAGAATTGGAAAAAATTACCAATAGAAGACAGAAGTGCAATACATGAATAAGTAATTTTAAAGCCTACAATTTTCTTCTAAGTTATTGTTTTTATTGTTGTTAGGCGTTATCCTATTTAAGTTTTATAGTATATGCACTTATATCAGCACCTGGAATGAGGAGTAGACTCAATAAATCAATATTTATTTCTTAATTTCCAGCTAATTGTATTCTTAGTAACATTAATATTTTGTTTAAATACTTTATATGTTATTAAAATTTGCAGGATAAATCTTCAGTTTTTGTTTTTTAATTTACATTTTATGAAAATAAGAGGTATAAACAATCGTATGTAAAAGTGGCAATCACTAAATTTTGCCTTTTTTGTCTCAAACGTTAACTATGTCATGTATATAAAATACTGACACATCCAATGTATCCTTCGAGAATGAAATTTATCTTTAATGATCTACATAGCTTGAATGGCTATTATAAATTTTATTAGATACACATTATACAAACAATCCAATTGTTACTTCATTCTTTGATGAAGTCATGTTCAATGGTCAAAAATAAGAGAGTTTACCTTTATTTTTCTCAAAGGTGCCTGATTTAATTGATTCAAAGAGAGAGAGTGACATTCATATAAAAAGCTAGCAACTTTTGAAATATAAATACATAAAACAAATCACCAACTTCCCTTTGCATTACATAATGCCACCATAGCCAAATAATAATAATAATGATTCAAATCCATGATACTTTTAATCTTCAAATAAGTACTAGCTTTTTCAGCAGCTGTGTATACCAACACAATTATAATTGAGCATCCTTGCAAAACTCTCTACACAACACTGACATTTTTGAAAAACATTTTATAGTAATCCATTAAATATTTTTGGTACATATCTCACAAGTTTAAAATTCTTCATCAAACTAACATGGTAATGAGGATGATCTTTAGAGTAAAATGTTGAACACCTTAAAATAATGTAATTAGCTACTGTACCTTTTAAAGTCAGAGGATGCTCCTTATCCTTGACTTCCATTTTAGGAGTTAATTGAACAGTTGTTCCAATATACAAACAATGACCTGCACACATAAATAGAAATTATATTAACATAAAGAATCAAAACATCAAAACTTCATTGATGATCGAGTATTTAACAAATGCTTTTATTAAATAGTGTTTCACCAGGAGCAACCAGCACTTTAAAAACTTACAAAAAAACAGACAATGCAACTTGGGTGTATTTTTCTATAGTCGTGCAGTAAGAGGTCAATCATGTTTATCTTAAATAAAGAGGATGTACAAAAATACATGTCTGCTTGTTTAAAAACTATTGCAACACACATTTATTATTACTGAGTGAGTCTAATTATAGTTACTATTTTAATTAATCTAAAGCAGTCTTACTATAGAAATCCCTCAAAAATGTTGTGAAATAGCACTACAGAAACTTAAATATTAGTGCCCATTTGTACAAAACTCCAGCTCTAAAAACAGACAGCTTTTTAATTTGTATACATTGGAAGGAAAATAATAATATAATAATAATATAATAATAGACATAAGCTACCCGAATGCGCTTTTAGATAATCGAATTTTCCTTGATTCGTGTTTATGAAGTTTTGGAGACTACTTGAGGAACTTCTTTACGGCAAGCTAAGAGCGGCTTTGACAGTTCATCCGCAACTGCATATCTAATCAGTAATCACTCACTCCCTTGAGTCATGTACTCATGTCCACCACAAAAACCCAAGCTACAATGCTTGAGTCCAGGCTGGTTGGTTGGGTCTCACTACACTTGCGAGAAGAATATTTAAAACTTGTTTTGGAGGGCCCCAGTTCTACCAACAAACCGTGTCACTCACTAGGTATCTACGCTAATTTTGCTCAGAAGTGAAAAAATTAATTAATTAATTCGAGCTGACAGGGGCAGGATTCCGGGTGTTGAATGTTAACCGAACTGGCTCAGGTCGAGTGAGTGAGGGTTGTTTATGATAAGCAGGCTCTCTCGTTGATGCCCTCGCTTGGCTGGTTTCTCTGCGTGCAATGACTCGGGGTTGCCGTTGGGGAATTATTTTAGACGACCCTCCCTCACAAGAGAACAGCCCTAGCGGTTTTCATTTTTGGTACAAAAAAGTGTTTCTAAGATCTCAAAGAACATTAGAGAAAACTTTTTATTGTATCCATGAACAGTTACTATGAAGATCTCTCTGAGCTCTTGAATATCACAGAGTTAGGCCTCTGGAGTGTTAAATGTTTGTTGGAGGCCAGCCAGACCATTTTCATGAAAGTTATTGTTTTTTTTTGAGGAAGTTATAATAATGCAGAATAGAAGCTGCTTGTACTGTTGTGCTTAACTAGAGGGTAAGCTTATTTAGTTAGATGGATGATCACAGAAATTAATCTCCAATCATTTAAAAAAGTTGGATAATATAATTTCTTAGAGTTAAATTATTTACTGTCTTGCAATGCAGTTCTAGTGTTGTTTGCTTGCCCTAGATTCAGTTTAGAGTAATAATTGTTTGTAAATGATTATTTTGTTTCAAAATTTGTTTTATTTATTTATTCAAAATTTTATGTTTCTTCTGGAGAATTTCTGTTGTATTTGTTTATACTAAGCTGAGGAAATTTTAACATTTTTTTGCAATATAGACAAACCAAGCTAAATTTTATGTATTTAGTATGCTGTACAACTGAAGCTGTATGAAATATTTGCACTATTCTAAAGATATAATCAAAAAGTGCATTTGCTGAAAAATTTATTGAAATATTTATCCTGATTGTTACTCTTCAAAAATATACGAAGGGAAAATTTAGGGTGCCACTTATTGTACATACCAGGCTGCTGCTACTGTTGCTGTTGCTTTACAGTTATTTTTGGTATAGTAAACTTGCATGTTCTTACCACAATATCCTTTTTTTTTTGCTTGTGATCCTATGAGGACTTTTTTCTTTTAGTTAAGAATTTCACCCAACTCTGTAGGTTTTATCCATGATCTGGGATAAAATAATTTTTGAAAAATAATGATGTTCAGTTGTTTTCTTGATTAATGCTTCTGCAGTCATCTTTTATTACAACCTGTAAAATAATGCATCTTGGCATTATATATGTTGCTGCCTGAAAACTACATACCAATTCTTGAGCACAAATTTACTCTGCAGCATAAGAAAATGTATTGCTTAAAAATTTTGCAACACTTTCTGTTTCATAGAATCATGTAAAGCTATTGAAAGAAAGGAAAAAGTCTTCCTATTAGTGCATTCAATCCTCGTTTTTACTGGAATTGGATTCTTTGGTTTAATATTTTTTAGTGACTGGTTAAAGCCCATGTTAGAAGTTATCATATAAGTTTGCTATGTAATTTTTCTATTGTAAATTAGTTGGTAATTTTACCCCTAGAGATTCCATTATCAAAAGTGAATGAATACACTTTAGATGATCTTGCCTGGCACCACTTCTTTCCTCATGAGATGTTTTGGATTCATTATTACTCATTAAATTTTATGGTTATTTTAAAATGCATTTCAGAAGCATAATATTAAATTTTTTGAATTGAGCTGTTTATTATTTTGACAAATATTTTTCTATCTTCCGTGCTATTTTTGCTGCAATGCAGTTGGTGATTTTAATAGAAATCTTTTTGTGATAGTTTTAAATATTCAACCAACTAAGGTGCTAAGTACTCTCTGTACTGGAGGGAGTGAGCCATGCTTCGTGTCATTACCTTTGATATCAACAATACACTTCTGAAGTGAGTGGTTATTGATCCAACACTCTATATAATGGTAATTTATTTAACAATTAAGTATATAGAGTCTTTTCTTCTATGAGGTACACAAAAAGGTTCAGTAGCATTTTAAATACTTCAAATAAATATTTCCTAAAGTTGAAGTCTAAATTTGTAATTTTGTGAAACAACAGCTGGTGATTTTCTGTTGTGTTTGTGAATGGGAATATGGTAAACTCTGGTATAAGTTTATATAAAAGTATTGAGAATGTGTGCTAGAGAACAAATCCAAGAAAAAATTCAAGCACAATAACCAAATTATAAAATTAGGTTGTTTTTCCAGTTGTCTCTCAACCTATTAGATAGGAGCCCCTAGATCAAATTCTTTAGATTGTGGATGTTTTGTTGCACTTGTAACACAGACTAGGTGTAATAGTAAACTCATGTATTATTAAATAATGGTTTTTTCTGTGTTGGAAAAATCATGGTGGGATTATTTTGGTAATCTGTAACACTTTTTCCTCTACTGGAGTTTGCACTGCTTCTTTCAATGCTTTTACACAATGTAGTGGTATTTAATTTATATTTTTCTGCAATCTTGTAAATAATTTATCCTATGTATTACAGCAGGAGTATCTTTTGTGCAAAGAAAATGGATAATGTTGATGAATTTGTACAATAACAGTGACAAAATTGCCTTCATTTTTGCCCGCACAGGCATGTTATGGGAGTTGTAATGGTGATATTGTTCCTTCTGTAATATAAGAATACTTAATGGGTTTGCTTGTGGCTTTCTTGATTTTCTCTAATATCAAAATAATAAATCATCCTTTTATCACCCATGTGATGTAGTATGCTGAATAAAGATGTTAGTCTCCCTGAGTGAAATAGAAAAATTCTCTTGAAATTTTTAATATAATGCTTTTGTTGATATAATAGCATGAGTGATTGCACCTATTCTTTTTCACAGTTAATGCACTTAACTTCCATGATTCTATGGGAGAAAGAAAATTCCTCTTAGTTATGACAACTTCTATTTGGCTTAAACCAGTCCAGTATGCCAGAGGGCTTGATACACTGTCAACTCAAAACTCTGGTAGTTTTGGAGCCAACTAAAATTTCAAATGACTTTTTTTTAATTTTTGTTTTTCCAGGTTTACTAAAAATCCGGGTGAGGTGTATGCACAAGTTACTGCGCAGTATGGATACACATGCAATTCTACACAGATGAGTGCTGCCTTCAGGTAATGAATTTACAACCATTTGCATTACTGGAACTGAGTTTCTGTACTTGAAGAAGGTAACATTTTGTTTTTTGTCATTGTTGATACTTCATCAAAACTTTCTGCCCTTTTAAGTTTTTTTGAGTAGCTCATGCAACTTTTATAGTATTTAGCTCCATGTAAATGGTATTTGCTTTTAGAAGCCTTAATTTTGAGCTTAAATTGTCATTTACAGCTATGGAGTTGACAAAAATTGACATAGATTTTGAGAATGGGTCATAACTTGCATATTGTCCATTGTTCATTAATAGCAATATTTCAGCTGCTGAGCTGCACATCTTTAGAACTTGTGTGTTTAACAAAGCATCAGAAATTCATTTACCTGTATGCATTGCATGGTGTTATAATCAGTCATTCCAAGTATGCACTTCTGAGAACATTTTACCTCTCTATAGGCATGCCATAAGTGGAGGCTCAATTTCAGGAGTTCAAAAGTTTTAGTCATATAAAACTGAAGCCAGGGTTCCAAATGTGGATGGCTGTGCTGTGTTATATGTGCAGTATGTGTGGGATGTACACAAGCTGTGGTTAAGAAAACCAAGAGTTTCTTCTTTGGGCTCTTTCTGTTCTTTGGATTTTCTATGATTCAAATGGAATGTGTTAGTGAAAAACTCAGACAAAAACTTGTGCTGCCACACCCATCAACTGTTGAAAGGAGACATAATAATTCAAATGACAATTTATTTTGTTAAACAAATAAACTTTGAAATCTACTTTTGAAATGATAAGCTAGAAAATTAGAATAAAATGTGGCTCTCATCATAAAAACTGCTGCATTTAAACCATGCTGCTACAGTTTAACATTGATCTAAATATTTGAAGAAGATAGAATTTACATCATTATTAAGTGGTTAGGTAGGTTTTAAAATATTTTTTCTTTTTTATCCCATTCCCTAATGTACATGAATGTTTACATGTGTACCTCAAACAGAATGTGTTGGTATTTCACTGTTTTACCAAATATCGATGTTGTAATGTTTGAAATTGTTATGGCATTTCTATGGTCATTATTTTGCATAATGAGACCTAGAATTCAGTTTCAATGTTTTAATTGACTATTATTCTTTTCTTGTTAGGCATTAGCCATCTTAAATGTTGTTGTTGTGGACTTGTTGAAACTGGAATTTGTGACTCAAAAGTTCATGGTTTTCTAGGAGTTGATCTTTTATTACTTCTTTTTTAATATACATAGTTTTAATGTCATCTACAGTTTTGGACTTTTTAAAATTAATGATAGGTTAAATGTAATTTCAAATGAAAAAATTAGGACATTACATAGTGTTTTGCAGCAAATGTTTTAAGAAGTTTTTGTTTTGGTAATGGAAAGTAAACTCAAAATGGCTATACTTTTGGATGGCCACATGTTGAAAATATTTAATTGAAATTTTAGATATATTCTATTCTGATCTATTTATTGATAGAATCTAACTGTTTAGATAACACTCCCTCTGCTGTGTGCTATAAATCTAGCAGCTGAAGAAAAAATGTACATATTCTGATTCAATCTATTGAGATAATCTTGAAAAATGCCTTCCAGAAAAAGTTTGTTGCAGGTCATGTGTGATTTATAGTTATTTTAGGGTCATTCTTCATATTTCTGCTTACTGAGCTGGTCCCCTTTATGAGCAGAAGAGCATACAAGGGCCAGTACGTTGCTTCTCCTACATTTGGAAGTGGTCAGGAGGACTGGACAGATTGGTGGGGGCGTGTGATTGATAATACACTAAAGCTGACTGAGCTACCACTGAAGACTGAACACCAGAAGGCTATAACTGGAGAGCTGATAGAGCTGTACTCCCATAGCTCTGCCTATACTGCTTTACCCTATGCTAAGGAGACACTTCAGAATCTGAAAAAAAGAACTGTATTAATTGGCATCATATCCAACACTGACCCTCGTATAAAACAAGTGCTACAGGAGCACTCTTTTGCTGGACATCTTTCATTTGTGGTGGATGCTTACACAGCAGGTTTTGCAAAGCCTGACAGTAGGATATTTGAGCATGCTCGTTGTGAGGCTGGTCTTTCTAACTTGAAGGCTGAGGAAGTTTTGCATGTTGGTGACAGCATTATAAAAGATTACTTGGGTGCTAGAAGGGCAGGACTGCAGAGTATGCTGGTGACTCATGACTACATAGAACAGTGTTCACAGCATGGTGTGCCTGTTGACTCTTCATCAATGTTTCCTACACTGAGAGAACTTCTGCCAAACTTGCTATTACTTTGTTAATGATATTTTCAGTCTTTTACCTGTTAGTTTAATCTAAATATTTCCTACAAACCTGTTTTGCAGTGTAAAGAGTGCAGATACCAGCATGAGGTTGCAAAGCATTAATAGGTTTGCTGTTACTGGACTATCAAAAGCAATCAATGTTGGCAGAATGAGATACATCAGCTGTTACAAGCCATGTAGGCTTGATTGCTTGGCTGTGACTTATCAGCATGCAGTAAAGGTCCAATCAAACTGTATAAGTGAACAACGCTTCCGACACGGCCATGAACACCAGCAAGATCCCAATTGTGGCTACCAGTCACCAGGGAGGCGTGGATTCACTCTTTGCTTATTTGGGTACTTGTTCAAAACTTTCTTTGGAGAAGAGCAACAGCAGCCAGCTTCTGAAGATTCTCCTCTCATCCTCCTTATCAAAGAAGGCATTATTGCTTTCCATGTGAGTAGAAAATGTAGAATGCTAAGGTAGTATTTTGCTAACCCTGTATTGATGTTAGACAGTTGTAATTTGCAAAGCGTTTGTGAATGTGTTGTAGAAGAAAGAGGCTGAGCTGAAAATGGAATTATCTAGATCAGTGTTTCTCAAACTTTTGTAACTCGCGGCACATTTATCTACCATTGAAAATGTCGCGGCACACATACCGCAAACGTACTGTGAACTATGGAAAATTAATATACTATTGCTACATTTTTTTTAAAGATCTAAGCCTCAAAGGGAAAATTTTTAAATGCGAATAACAAAACTTACCTTTTAATTTGGTTTATTAGTTTTAGTGCTGGTTGTTTTTACTTGCCGTTATTAGTGTGAAACGTGTGCTTGGTGCTGTTTTGCAACCTCTTCAATGCTTGGGTGTACATGGGATAAGCACACTCGCCTTTCTTCCTCAATGGAGCGTAATCTTTCTCATTTTTATTTTTATATTGTACAATGTAGAGAACCCTAATTCACACAGATAAGCAATGGAAAATTGCAAGAGGACTGCCAGAGCTTTATCTGATAAGGCTGGATATTCCTTTTTGTGGAAATCCAAAAAGTATCGATAGGGACCACAGAATGTTTTATTTTCAAGCTGCGGTCGCTTGAAATTCTTCTTCATGTAATTGAAGTTCATTATAAGGAAAATCAATGAATGGATTTCGAATCCAGTCGTACTTCTCTGTGTTCAATGACGAAAAATAATGTGGCGGTACATGTTTTTAACACAATTAATTAAATGCAACAACATACACAAGTAATCGCACTAGAGGGACTCTAATCCTCTGAATACATATGTTAAAAGATATTCCCAGTACTTCTTTTCAATGGCAAGATGAGGGTAATGATACACACAGAAAATTTAATACATGGTATTCTAAATATCACGGGATGGAAAATGTGAGTTATCTACCGCATTTTGTCATATAACGTACAACATGATATCCTATTAATCAGTGCATTATTAATGGATAAATTGCATACTTAATAATTGAATAATTAAATGTGCGTACGGAACAAATTAATTAAATGGCGTTCAAATCAATTTACGAAATTTACCTTGTCGCTAACCTGGATCACATAGAAAATAATAATATTAAACTTTCTCTTGCACAGGAGATTCGCTGTTGATGATGGCTACAATGTTTAACACTCATGAAAAGACACCTTAAAGATGCCACTGATTTTCCCTCTTATCACGGCGCCCCCTTATTTTCCCTATGCCCTAGACCTAAATGTTGCTCTCCGTCCCAACAGTCTACATCGTCGACGAGATCTAGTTTACAAGTCCCCCCGTTCTCTCGCTTCATGGCCTTCTTATACAAGCTTACCCCTTTTTTTGTTATTCATTTCTAATTTCTGTCGTAGAGTCTCAAGCTCCATAACTCAACCGCTCTGTTGTGCTTATCGTCTTGTGGAGCTCAGCATATTTCTCGTGCCTTGCTGACCGTCTGTGTTTTTTACGCAGCTGTACCGATGGCGTCATGTAGCCCCACACCTCTAACGTAGCTGTCGATACATACATGTCGATACATACATTTTACACATCGCCCCGAAATATGAAAACCTATGCATGTATCATAAATCTCATGACAATAATGGTGAATGCTTTCTCCGAGTGTAGACAAATGTTTTACTATAATAGGGATCATTTTCTTTTTACAGTAGCTACGCATTGTAGGGAACATATCAGTTTCACCTTTTTCGACTCTGACTTTCCAAATATTTGTTTTCTTTTTGAGAGATACCAATTTATTCGTTGAGGTGAGGATATTTTCATTTCGGCCTTGCATACCACTCAACAGTATTAAGATGACAATATATCTGCCACATATTCTATTTTAGGCATCCAAAAATCACATTTGAGATAATTACAGAATTGTTCAATCAAGTCTTTTTCAAAAAAATGTAATCAATTCCTTGTGTAAATCATGAACACGAGCTAAGACTTTACCTTTTGATAGCCATCGAACTTCGGTATGCATAAGTAAGCGAACGTGATTAGAATCCATGTCTTTGCACAATGCTTCAAACACCCTCGACTTCAATGGTTTACTTTTAATGTAATTGACTATTTCAATAACTTCCTGCAACACCGCCTTCAAATCTTCCTGTGATACTTTTGACACTAGAACTTCGCGATGTAAAAAGCAATGTGTACGAATGACTTCTGAGTTTTCTTTCTGTACTAGTGAAGCGAAGCCTTTAATACTGCCAACCATACATGGTGCTCCATCAGCGCAGATGTCAACACAAGACTTCCAGCACAAATTAATTTTTTCAAGATAGCTTGTCACAGCATCAAAAATATCCTGACCTCTACAAGTTGTTTGCATTTCCTTACAGCACAAAAACTGATTGATGATTTCATCTCCATGAATGAAACGCACAAATACAAACAACTGAACACTGTTGCTTGTGTCAGTCGATTCATCAACTATTAAGGCAAATTTTGATACTTTCATTAAGCTTTCTACTTTAATTTCAATATTCATTGATAAATCTGAAATTCTCCTTCTTATTGTATCATTTGATAGGGGTATTTTATTTATTTCCGTTTCAGCTTTTTCTCCTAACATGTTTTTAACCATCTTCCTACAAACGGGCAAATAACTAACTAAGCAAGAGTATGAGGTTTAGATTTCACTGCTATCAGTTTTGCCACTTCGATTGAAGCAAGTTGAGCTCTTTCTGATATGTTCAAAGTTTTTTGGAAATGGTTTTGTTGCTTTGTTTGCTGATCTAACAATCTTTGAAAATAGCTAACATCTTTATTTTTGAGATAGGAATGTTTAGTAGTTAAATGTCTTTCTAATTTATTTGGCACCATCGATTCATTGGACAACGTATCACCACAAACAACACATAATGAACTTGGCCGCTGAACTGATCCAGTCGAAGAAAATCCTAACTGAAAATATTCATTCTTGTATCTTCGGTCGTGGTGAACTTGAACTTTTTTTTGCACTAGAGTTGACGGGTTTTGTTATTTGCTTGCTTTTAGTGGACTCACAATCGTCACTTAGTACTTTTCTTTTATGAACTTATCCACGGTTTTGAGAGGGAGTTATATTATAAAACTGTTAACACACACTCACTCACGTATTCCATAACAGGCAGTGACAAACTAATTAGGTGGCAGAACAGTGGTGGCAGTCACGCCGCTGTGCTAGCTCTCAAATTGTTTCGTTCAGCTTTAAAATATGGTAGAAGAAACATTGAAAATTTTTTGAACTTGCGATATTCATAATATATGGCTTATATACAGATAAAAGCACTTTTTTGACTCGATTTATCGTCCAATTCCCCTCGATAGCGAAGGTAAAATGATAGCAAGCAAGTAACCTGAATTTAATCAAAGTTAAATGAAAATTATTGACATGAAATGAACGAAAAGCTCGTACATTGAAGTAAATGTAGTTCTCTATTTGTTCTCTAGATAAAGGTTATACTTGAATGCGTTTAATATAATTATGATAATAAAGTGCCATACTGAGATCCACAATGTTTTGCAATAACTACCGTACAATTTAGTGTTCGTGGTACTCGTTGCGTTGCTTAACCTGAACTTTTAACCCACTAAAATTTAACATTTTGAATGATAATTTACATTCTTCGGGATTTGGGAGGAAATTAGTTTTAAACTTTGTGAAAGGTATATGTTTATTTTTGTGATGTCTTCTTGTTTCGCGGCACACTAAAATTGGTCTCGCGGCACACTAGTGTGCCGCGGCGCCGTGTTTGAGAATCACTGATCTAGATGGACATAACCAGGTTACCAGGTGTTTAGGATTATAAATTTGGGTTATTTATTGGGCTGTTGAAATGTTCAACATCTGGTTCCAGGTAGTGTATTAATGTCTATGAACAGAAAATTGTGTATTTACCAACGACTACTATAACCAGGACGTGCATCGCCATGTAGCTGACTACGGTAGCGGAGGCCATTGCATTCTTAGTAACATAACATTTTCTATCGGACAAATTGATAAAAAATTACTTCTTTCAAGCAATAGAAGGGATAATAAGGTTTTACAGTGAATTTTAAATAGTTTGAAGCACTATAATGCTTTGAAATACCAATTTTAACCGGACTTAACATGTATTATTGTGTGAGCTTAGTGGCCACTTTATAGAAAGCAGAGTTGCTGCAGTTTTAGACTTTACAAGTTGTTCATAGTTAAATCTTTTCCAATGCAAACAACCAAACATACAAACATTCACGCATATAAACAAACAGACATAGAAGCAAAAACCTACCAAACTGCAGCGATTAGTCAGCCAACCGGGCCTTTTTGACAGAGGTCTGAAAGACTTCATTCTTCTGCTAGTCTTTCTCTGAGGGGTTGACAGCAAATTGAGTGTAGTAGTCGTCAGAATACTGCCTTTCTTTGACTCGTACAGTTCCTTGACGTCTGCAAATGATGCCGTGTTTTATTGTCAAGACTGATCTTCTGGCCCTTCTCACTGATCCAGTTGTTGCGGATGCAGTTGTTTAGCCGATGTACTGTGTCAAAAAGGAGAAACCATACACGCTCGTTGTCAAGAGGATGCTTGGCTGTGGCACTGCACTTACCTAGTGATTAGAATAGAAGTGGCCTTGCAGTCTCTGTTGTTCTCGGCCATGCCACTCAGCAACCCACCAGAAATTGAAACAGTTGGGTGAATCTGTACTTCATCTACCAAGAAAAACACATTCTTCTGTTGCAGTGTCTGGACTTTATCAAATGTTTCCCTCATCACCTGGTCTTTGTCAATAGATGAAGTGATGTACTGTAGCTTGCGTTTGTATGGCAGCACCAAAAGTCTCTGAGCTGTTCATGATTGCACTTCGGGTATGATTGAAGAGCAAAACAATGATCATGATCATTCATGGAAAACTGCTTCTGTGATAAAAGTTCCAACAGACGTCAAAAATACCAACTTCTTCTTCTCGGTGTTGACATAGGCTTACGTGAGAGCCTGAAGGGTGACAACATTTTGGATTGTTTTGTCAAACGGGATGTCATACATAGTTCATTGCCAAGCGCACAGTTTCGTCGGACTGCGTATATGATCTCAAATCATTGTTGGGATGAAGTATCTTAAACAGTGGTACACTAATGCCGTTCTTGAACGTACTGAGCGTTAGTGGGGAACACAAAGTGGGCTTGTTTTTGAAAATCACAGACAGGCTGCACTCACTGAAGTTGTCGGTCATGAACAAACACACAAGCCTTTCTTTCGATCTTGAAATAATCAAGTTCTTGTACTGCTTCTGCAGGTTACGTTCAGGTTTGAAAGCATCAAATGAAGTAATCTTATCCTTCTGAAGAAAATACCTCAGTTGTTGGTCTTCCACTTTCGCCGGGCGAGATGCAGGTTTTGGAGATGGCAGACATGAAGCAGGCACATTGAAGATACTGGGAGGGATTTCACTTGTTCACACAACCCCACACTTTTTCGGCATTTTTATTACATATATTTAGTAATAAACTTTGTAAACAAACAGTATCCACTTAGAAATGCAGCAATGTGCCTCGAAACCAACAACTATGTCCGATTCAAGCCTAGCGACCGACATGTTCACACTATGACAGATAGAGGTTAACTGAACTCAGTGAACTGGCCTCCGCTACTGTAGTTAGCTACATGGCGATGCACGTCCTGGTTATAGTAGTCCTTGGTATTTACTTATAAGTACACTTTTTGAGTTATGTAACTGCTATTTAGTTCACATCATAGCATGTTATTGTCATTCAAGTTATAGTAAATTCAATTTAAAAAGAGGATTTGCTATGCTCTGTCATTATGGGTTTTTTGTCTTCATAAACTTGTGATAGGAACTGCATGTTTGGCAACAGTGCCCATGGCTAACCAAGGTTTGAGAAAAACTTAATAAAATGCACTTTATTTTTAATCTAACCCATGTTTTTTAACACCTTTTTTGGTGTTTTGCTCTATTTTTTTTAATTTTGGGGGATTTTTTGGATTTGATTAGATTTTGATGTAGCATATTCATATAGTGTTAATTACTGTTTGAATCTAGATTAGTAATCCATGTGAAGGTTTACAGTGCAAAAAACCAATATCAGAAATTGAAATGAGAATGACCTTTTATTAAATTAAGAAAAGTCCATTCCTATTTTTGGTTAGTGCATGCATTCGTTTTAGTTGTTAATAAAGTTCAAAGAAATATAAAGCATTTTTGTTTGTATATGAAACTGAATCCAGTAAATAATAAACACTATACCAGGGAAAAATTTGAATACAGGAGATGAAAAGGCAGTTGAGTGGTTGTATGAAAAAACCGTCTGGTCTCATTCATTTCATATCATGAAAACTATCACTCTTTCCTCCTCACATGTACAGTGATTGAGTTTTATCCTCTATAACACCAGAAAAATGATGGAAAATAATTAAACAAAAAAGAAACTAAGCAGCCAAAGATACAGTTGGCTTCAGGTTTTTGCCCATCCCTGGCAAGTTCAGATTCAAATGAACGAATTTTTCAAAATATGGTTTTGTGTGGAGCAATGTGCAAAATAGATTGAGGACTATCAAGCTTGTAGAAAGGGACAGGCATCTAAGGTTAGGAAATGGTTTTTAATTTACCTACTTCTGCCATAAAAGTAGTAGTGAGGGCATATTTTTATGGATATTAGGCAATCAGGAGAATCTGCTTGCAGCATCAGTTACATGTTTGCAAGGATTGCATGGTTCACGTTGTTTATACTTTGTTTAGTTTATTTGCAGAATTTTGACTGAAAGTCATAGATTCTAATGTTTACTGTAATTGCTTTGTCGTAAGTTTGTTGCTGAAGAAATAATTCGATGCAAAGTTGATTATGATGAATCTTAGGCTTCAGTACTCTAGGGGCGGATGAAATTCTTGAGTTTGTATGTTCAGGTGGTAGTTATCTTCAATTTGATCTATCTTATGTGCGATTTTTCTACCTTCTTTTGTTCCCGTTTCATGGGGTAATTGGCGTGTGAAGTTGATGACCTTTTGAAGTATTTTTGATACGGTGTTAGTCTGCTCTAAATTTTACTTTTTAATCTAAGCAACTTCATTCTTAAGTGTCCATATATGTATGGGTAGTGATGATTAAAGAGTGAAAGTGGTATAAAATATTAAAACAATTTAAAAATATTTAGAATAATTTACAGTGTTTTAAGGCTTATAAATAATTATAATATTCTTTAATGTAAATCTACTGGTAGATCTACTCCTACTGTTAACTGGCTTCTTTACTTGTTTGTGCTGCCATTTTACCCCTTGTGACGCAGAAAGGTGAGCATGAGAAGAGCGAGACCATTCTCCACTTAGCCCTGAAGATGGCCCAGGACCTGGAGGACAGTCAGAGCGTCACTTACATATTTGACGTGCTCGCTAACTTGGCTCTTCAGCGCGGAGAGCACAGCAAAGCAGAGCAGTTGTTCAAGAGCGTACTCCAGCGTCACGCTGCAGGTGAGCAGGCAGTCCTTACTATTTCGTATCATGACGCTACGCCACTGTTTTGCTGCTTGAAATTTAGCTTGTGTGCTTAGGAATTTGTCCTGTACAACTTAAGTTACGTGTTGTATATCAAAACTGTCATTCGGTTATGTGCTTGAAAACTTGTGTTTCAGTCTTTGAAATAGTGATTTTTGTTTCAAAATATATATCATGCTCATTTGGTACTGGTGTTCGTTTAACAGTACCTCTGCTTTTTCCTCCACAGGATGTCTGAAATGCACAAATGCTATGTGATTATAAACTTTGATAACCATTGAGTACAATAGAGCAAATCTGATTAAGATATCTCATCAAATATATTTGTAATAAATTTGTTAAATTGTAAATAGACTTTATGAAATAGAGATCAAAGCTTGCTGAACACCGTTTATGCTTTGAGACATTAAACTGAGAACTACAACAATAATTTTGATTAAAAACTGGCGCATGAAGATGCATAGTAGGTGTCCTGATTGCTGTAGCCCGCCAAAATTTATCCAATATTTGCGGGAAGCTTTATTTGGGCCGGCAAGTTATTTTGACAACTTCAGCTTTTTTGACAACTTTAATGGGTATATTGAATTGGTGGCTTATGTGATGAAACTTTGTTGCCTGTAGAAACCGTATATGTTCCAGCAAAATCAAGCTCCATGCTACGCATTAGGGAAGAGCTGTTGGAAAATATGTAAAACTTCATTAGCACTGTAGTCTTGCCTTCTAACTTCCCAGAAAACAATCTAATTTTGCGTGTGGTGGGGCACGATCGGGAAAAGCGCAGACCATACTGCTTGTAACACCAAGGCTGAGGTGATGGATCACATAAGGTGCTGTTTAGGAGTCTCTTGGACCAAGTGAACACAGTGTGCAACAGGGTTCAGTAGACGTCTGCAGGCAGTTCTGGAGGCTAAAAGAGGCTGCATGGAGTGAGACCCATTATTCAAATGCTCTGAATTGAAGACTGTTACTGTTTTCTCTACTTATCAGTAGCCATTGGTATGTCATGTGCTGATAGCTATTATAGACCATGAAGTATCTGCTTCCATCAATATATTGGTGTTAGTCCAGCTCTGAAGCACATCTGAGATGTGTTTCTTCCTCGTCCACTTTTGCCTATTGGTAGCAGTTGTACTGTTTAGCTATACCTGTAGTGCAGAATATTGAATTACTTTTAGAGAAATTCTGGTGAGTTCGAATGACAGTTTCATGTTTCATAAGCTTGTATGACTTATGTAAGATTATAGCAGTGAATTTTGAAGTTCTTACAACTAACATCATATGTTTTTATCTAGAATGTATTTTGTGATCATAACCGTGGAAATATAACTAACGAACACTAAATGAACACAATAGTTCTCGTATTTTTAATTCCACAAAAATGAAAATACTGAACAGAAGCTGTAGACTAGTTTACTATCAGTAACGTTGCATCCTGATTTAACTGCAAATATGTGCCTCAATGAAGACGGTAAACTTAAACAATTCTTGTGCTGCAGTTGCTTTTACAGTACCATTTTAAGGGGCATGCGCGCTATAGAGTGGCCTGCTGGTGCATATTACTTGTGATGCTCTGTGCAGCTGGTGGTGACGTGTATGGCAACACATTCGTGGCTCTGAGTCTGAAGTTGGCGCAGTGCTACCTGGCCAGAGGGGCTGTGGAGGAGGCCATCCAGGGTTACCACTACTGCATTGCTGCACAGGTCAGTGTTCAGACTTCTTATATTGTAGGAAGGAATGTGCATATCACACGAGAGTGACGAGAAGCAGGAACATTATTACACTCCGAAGTTGGTTGTTGAATTGGCAGTTTTCATGCTCGTGCATGTACACTGGCGATAATTATCTATAATTTCCAGAAAAGAGTAATACAAGTCTTTCAGCGTATTTTGGCGACTCAGCGTTCCTAAAGGGCTATGTTAGGTTCTTAATCTATGCTTAGGGAATTATGCTGATGATGCCTGTCAGTCCGTGTGCCCTGTGAAATAGCGTTATTCAGTTGTATCTTATACTCGGTCAAATTAGAATTGCTTGTTGCTGGAGTCTGTTGTGGATTTAGTTATTAGGTTTCATCTGCCCCTTTTCTCTCTCTCTCTCTCAGGAGAGAGCCTACGTACCGTGCAACCAGTCTTTCACTTGAGTGTCTTCTTTTCTGATTGTTTATTCTGTTCAATTCACCTATTTATCTCCTGAAGATGCATCTTAGTTTGCCAGCGTGCTGAGCTTTGTCAACTGAGACGTTAACAAATTTTTATCATCGAATCACCAATAAGCGAAATATTCATTTTTTTGAGTTAGTCACCTTAATCAAGAAGGAAGGCTTGCTCAACACTATGTATGAAAACAATGAAGACTTCATGTCTTATGCATCTAAAATTTGATGTGCGGTGAGAGTAAAGCAGACAAGAAGACTCAGGAGCGTTGTGTAGTTATACAAATATTTTCATATTCTTAGGTCTAACGTCCTGGTAGTCAGAACTTGGATGGACATCTGTTTCTCTACTAATTACGTTACTAGTTTGCTAATTTGTTATGAAATAAATCATAATCTGTGAATATATTTGTTGTTTTTTACTTATGGCGTCGTACCCTATTGATGAAAGCTCGGGTGGTATTATAACGAATAAATGAACCTAATATCAAGTTTATTTTTGGAATTTTTTACCTAATTAAAAAGCGGTAACTTTAACCCTTCAACTTTTAACGGCTCGTTTCTTACCTAAAACTCGTACCAATTGCTCGGTATTTTATATTTGCTTCGCTGGACATGCATCCCAGTATGACTTGTTTGACAGAAAGAGAAGATAAAGAGCGACCCATCATCTGACGAAGACACGCTCGTGCTGTATGCCATGAGTCTGGAGCAGTACGCCCGCCTCCTCCACTCCATTGGACGGTACGCCTTGGCCAGGGAACACCTTCAGGAGGCTCTCGGGGTGTGCGTCAAGGTCAACGGCACCAGGCACTTGCAGACTGCTGTCCTCAAAAACGACATTGGTTAGTGTCTGGCTCAAAATAAGGTGTGATGTGCTGTGATACTGATATGTGTAGGCCTCGGGTGCTGAGCTGTCGTTCTGCTAAAAAATATTTATGACTTGGGGTGCACTTTGTAAAGAAAATTGAAGTTATACTAAATATTGGTTTTGCGGGTCAATAGGAACCCTTTACGTAACAGTTTACAAGACTGCTAGTAGTAAATTAAATTGCTCCTCGTCATTTACCAAAGGTCGTAAAATGAATATTTTTAATATAGAGTTGTACGATATTACCGCGTATAAGTCCTTGAACGTGACAGGCCTCGTGTAGCCATATGATATTTACACTGAAGGAGCTTTAGTTTCTTGAAAGATAAACTAAAAAATGTAAGCTAACAAAGAAATTTGACCTATGTTCCAACTTATTCAACTGCAAGTCTAGAAAGCTACCATGAAGTGTACCAAGCTAGTAATTGAACAGACTTACAATAGAATGTATTAAAAAATAAAATAGTACTAGTAACTATCAAATTCTATTTTCAAATTAACTTTATTCCCTTTAGGTCTCAATGTAATTAAAAATGAGGATTTTAACATTCTAATTTGAAGTGGATTAGTAGTTCTGTGTAAAATATAATATTATCTGTCTTTGGTGAGATTGCACAACTCTGCGAAGTAGACTGATTGGAAAAGTAAGATTGGTCAAGAATATTTCTGGCCTTGTAACTCTTGAATAATCTGCAATCTCGTTCTCATTCGCGTAGTACTGCTTACACATGCAAGGTGCGCGCGCAACTAACTTCGTAAAGGACTAAGGCATAGCGAATGGCTGGAATCATTTCATTGTAATGAAGCAACTTTGCTACTTGTGCATATTAGTTGAATAGTTCAGAATTCAACTAATGAGCACAAACGAGTTAAGCTCGTTTGAGGATGCAAAATGTTTATTTGCTAATAGAATCTTTCACTGCTCATACTCAGATGCTCATCCAATTCGTGGTTTTCCTATAGATATATAAGTGCAGGAAGCTGTGGATAAATAGTTTTCAGGATCAACCGAAAACAAAGGGAATGCTCAATTTCGTTGACCGCTAAACCAAGTGAATCAAAAGACACGGATACTTGAAAAATGCTGCACTTGTTCAACTTCTGTTTTTGTTTAAAGATTGATGGCAATTTGTTGTCCAGGGTCTCTATACTCTTTGGAGAAGCGCTATGAGGAGGCTGTGTCAGAGATCGAGGAGTCTATATCGATCGTGCATGGCGTTATGACGGACGATGCTGAGAAGGGCGGTGACGACTCACCTGAAGCTGGTCGTAAAATCAACATCATCCCCGACGAACAGAAGCCTAATGCCCTCAGCAACCTTGCTACTTACCACGTCAATCTGGGCACTGTGGAGCTACTCAGACGGCGTAGGGAAGCAGCGAGGCAGTCTTGTCAGGAGGGCGTGAGGTTGGCGCGCAAAGCTGCTGACGGTGAAGTGCTCAAAGAGGCTCAAGAGTGCCTTGCTGCTGTGAAGGAAGCCTTGAAGGAGGCACGGCAACAACAGCAGCAAAAAAAGCAACAACAGCAACAAGCTTTGTAACCTTACATTCGCCTAGCATTGACCTAACTGAATTTCTAGTCGAGGTAGTCTAAAAACTAGTTGCTCTGGATAAATAGATTAGTGAGCCAATTAATTTTGTACATAGGTTTGAGGAAGATTAGGATTTCTTCAACATCATTCGTTATTTCATTATGAGTGCACGAATTTGTCAACGAACGTGCTGTCAGAGTTAATTTTATTCTCTTCTGCTTCAATTTAGGTTTTCAGAAATGCTTTACTTAATTGTGATTACATCTTGCAATTTTTCTTAAGTGCTCCATAAATTGAGTGCGTCTACTTTACCTGACATAGTCTCAGCGACGTAGTTTACCTTACAACAGAATGAAGTATAAATGTAGTGTAATTCATGCGATTTTATGATACTTTTTCTTCTTGATCAAGAACAGTATTGCAGCATTCATTTCTCCAATATAAATTATAAACAGTATGGAAATGGAAAACTTCCTTCACGCACAAAAACACGTAGAAATGACGGTTGAACTCGGAGGTGAGACCTGTGGCATTCTTTCAGCGCATTTTTGGGACAACACACTTATTTAAAGGAGGTAAGTCTCGTAAGATCCTGCATATAATGAGACTCCTTAAAAGTGTCCTAAGCTACCTGCAGCTTTTCTCCCCCTTCTTTGCTGTGCTGCGAGTTGTCAGTGTACCATTTCGAAGAACTAGTGTGTTTAGCCTAGTCGTTTTTGCATCTGTTTTCTCTCAGTGACAGTTACATGATATTTTTCGCTTACAATTTATCGGTGTGTACCGTTACCATGGCGTCGCTGGGTGAAACCAATGAGAGCTGCCGGGTGCTACAGAAAATTTGTAATTGAAGGTTCTTCAACCCGAAGAAGGGGAGATGTACGATTGAGCCAGTACTTGCAATGAGAAAATGCCGGTGCCAAGGTATGTTTACTGCATCAGTGGATTTAGATTTTGAATTCAATTTCCCATATTGTTTAAATTTTCTCCTTGACCAGTTTGTATCACCCAGATGGTAGTAGGGATTATTACGCCAGGAGTGACGATCATTAGGATTTACACGCTGCTGCAGTTTTATTATGTTACGCATATTTAATGAATGAGGGTAGCGGGGCCTTGTATTACACGGATTTCTGTGTCAGGAGAGGTAGCTGCTTCTACGTTTGAATGTACATGCCAGTTTGTCCAACTTTGGTCAGATTTTTCTTTGAGGAACGAGAGTTATCTCGTTTCCTAGTGTTATAGAGTGTTTAGGATACGAGAGAATCTTAACGATGTGTTGCTTGACGTCTGTGGTTGAAGAACGGGAATGACTAGTACTAGAAGAATGTACCAGACATCTAGAGAATGGATATACAAGCCTAGGGTAGTCCTCAGCTAGTCGCCGAAGAAGTCGAGAAATTCTATGCTTGAAAGCTTTCAGAGCGACTTGGAGTTTCTCAAATATCTCGCTTAGCACACTTTAGGAATCGAAGGGTCAGGCCATCCAATTCCATCTTTCTACTAGGGAATTCCTGTTGAGACGAGAGCCCGAGAAATGTTCATGAAAGCCCTGCACTGCATGCGGCAAATCTATTAGCGTGATTTTCCTCATCACTAGCGCTACGGTGGTTACCAAATCCGGACGAAGTCTGTCTTGAAAGCCTGAAGTATCGACTGACTATTCCCAATTTTGTGTTGTTTTACCTAGTCCATTAACTGTTTTTAGTCACAAATGTTATAGAAATCAAACAATTTTGATGCTTGGAAGATTGTACGGAAGTTTCAGAGTTTTATATTTAAATTGTTAAGAACGATACGTCTGTGTTCATGTATAAAATATCGCAGTCATATATTTTGTGTCCATGACTTCATTGTGTTTTACTTCCTTCAGACAATTCTAGCGTTCATGATTTGAACACTTTTAAGATGTACACTTCTGAGATGTAGATCTATAGCAAAAATCCTCGGCGAATTCTCGTACTTCGTATGTTTGGCACGAGATGCTTCTCGACAACATATACCAAGTAGTGTTTACGAGTGAACCCTTCGTACGCTGATAGTGCCAGCCATTCCAGTCTGCCTTCAGAGTACGCTTCCGAGCTCACCCCTAGCTACCTGATGCACAGTCAGCAGAACTTGTTGCTGGAGGTTGTTGTGAATGAAATTTGAACTTAACATCATCTTATATTTCAATTTCTGCAAGGGGGTTTGGTGTATTACTATGCTTGCCATCATTTTTGATGTTTGAAATGCTCAGTTTTCCTGGTGAAATACTCGTTTTTTTTGCCATGGTAGTGAAAACAGGAACCGGTCTAAAACAAGAATATGCGTAAATTTGACAGCCTCTTTTAAGGCACGATAACAATATATGAAAGGCTTTACAAACGTTCCTTGTTGACGTGTTGCTATTTTACAATTACAAAAATGATTTAATACAAATGTCATTTCATGATGTAGGCGCTGTGTAGTCCAATAAAAATTTACGTACGTGCATGGAATGGCATTAAAGTATTGAAACATCGTTCAAAATTAACCTTCACGAACTTTTGTGTCTCTTGTCATGTACTTGGAGCAAACATTTACAAGTGCTGAAAAGGTGCGGACTGACGACAAGGCGAAGTCAAGACTCTCTAGGACCCCGTTACCTTCACCACATATACATATTAGTAATGTCATCAAAGGTAACAAGAAACGCATTTGAAACAAGTGTGCCACCAAATTCGTCAGAAATACGAATTTAGTGAAGCTTACTCGCACTTACGTTGCGGGTATTCGACGCTCGTACTTCTCGTGATGGGGCTGATAGTAACGACTTCGAATTTTTTCAGTTCGATTGTTCATGCAAATGTAGTTCCAATAGAATTGAGAGTCGTAAAGGAAACTTTACGTTATGTTAAGAAACGATCATTTTTAACCGATATCTTCAATATAATATCTTGCTTAGAAGAACATCACTCAAAATATCAGTGCGAGCTATAGATAACAAAAAAGGAGTCTGAATTTGACCGCAAGATGACATTCCTCACTAAAGCTAAATGCGAAATATATTGTAGTCTGGGTGACCACGAGCTTTCACCTACATATTCCTTTTGATGGAAATTAGTTCTCACCTCTGAATTTTATCATTAACAAACTTTTGTGAATCAATTTTTGGATGCGAGATTTAAACGGATTGATTTATTAGGAAATGCTAAATTGCAGAGAATTGTATTTTGTGAGTTGAAATTTCGCATTCATGAATAACATAATTTCTTCATTCTTGAATTTTAGGCTTCTAATCGCGAAAAATCTCTCATAAGAAATGAAGGCCAACGAATGGTAAGTTACCTATGGTACCTACAGATTTCCATGAATGAAAAAAATTATCACCTCTATAGCAAGTTGAGTTTATTTTACAGCTTGAGGCGGAAAAGCATTGTGTAAACCACATGTGAAATTGAGACACTGTTTTATATCACGGACTTGAATTTGCAGTGAATTTTCTAGGAAAATCTTGAAAATCAACGAATGTAAATGGATATTATCAAGTGCTAATGAGTATTCTCAGGTGACGAAAGCACACGCTAGCTATGTATAGAATTTCAGAAAACGTTGAACTAGACGAATTCAACGTATGCTCCGAATGTAACTATGCGTTTCTCAATTGTTTATAGTATTTTTGCCAACCATTTTTGAAAAATAATGCGTTAGTTTGTTGTATTTTTGCGGACCATTTTTGACAGATTATGTGTGTCAAAATGTCGAACATGTATTAATTTACCTTCGTTTCAGTGGTTTTCAATTGCATTACTGTTGAAAAGTCACCATTTTGACAATTGACTTTTTTACTTGGATGAAAGAAAACAAAGCGCGCAGAATGAGTCCGTGAATGCTAATTACTCTTAAATAATGCACAGAGATACTTCAAGATTTAGTATTATATGAAGTTCATCGAAATTTTTTCCCCTCATCCATGAGAGATCCAAATGTTGGTATGTACAGAAGTGTTTCAACATATTTCAATAAAGTGTTAGGAATGTGATAAAGAGAAACGTTTAGCTAAAATGCAGTCAATAATATACATATGTTCCAATATTTACTGCAAGCCGTGTTGAAACCAATAGGAGAACAGTGCCCACTGAAACTTTAATGTGGGACTTTGAGGGTAAAGAAACTCCTTTCGTTTGGGAACAGTTTTTTCATTTAGTGGCTTCAAGTAGTACATGCATTGTAACTTTCTTCATGCGCCCGAGCTTATCCTTTTGGTTAAGATATTCATTACTTTGTTTGCATTTACTATCAAAAACTTCTCTGATTATTCTGGAATCAATTACGTTTACTGTGTTACTATTCTATATTAAATCTTAGTGCAGAGAGTCTCATAATGCCGAGGTAAAATTTCCCGTTAATAAATTTTTATTGGCTTTGATTTTGCGGCTATTTGATGAACTTCTGCAATAATTCATATAGATTTTCTATGATCTACAACTGCTTGCTTACAACCTTGTCTAGAACTATAAACGTTGTATACTCTGGCCAGCTAAATATTTTTCTGGGACATCACAGGAAATAACATGCGACTGAGACGCCTAGTT
Source organism: Trinorchestia longiramus (assembly GCA_006783055.1). Classification (NCBI taxonomy): domain Eukaryota; kingdom Metazoa; phylum Arthropoda; class Malacostraca; order Amphipoda; family Talitridae; genus Trinorchestia; species Trinorchestia longiramus. The sequence goes on along the minus strand of VCRD01001557.1, from coordinate 41,501 downwards.
GTTCACAGGTGTTAAGACACATGTGCGTTCTGCCGATAGCTAGCGGCAACTTTGTCGTGTCTGGGTCCTCGCCCTGCTGGACGTCTGGAATGAATTGAACCGAGGTGAGAGTCGTCAGTCCAGTATTCCAGTGCCTAGATTGAGCCGGACAGTGCCTCCAGTACACAGTTCGAGTGAGGGTGTGTGGTGAAGTCGCTCCAGTGACTTGTGTACGCTGCCTCTTTCCAGCAGTGCCGCAGTTTACGTGCTTGGCGAGATGGTGTACGCATCTGCACTTTTGAACATTCGCAGGTCGCTAATGCTAACAGGGTTTTCCAAGTGATACTGGTGAAGAGCATTTTAATTAAAGGAAGTCCATTGGATTAGAGGATATTTTCAGACGCAATTGGACGTGTTTGCACAGGTGAGAATATGTATTCACCAGGCACTCGGACAACCTGGTCTGGGCGCTGTCTACTTTTTAGTTGAGTGACCGCAGGATTGGTGGACAGTTAGGGCTAGGGTATCAACCGCTGCTAAGTGGCTCGCATGAGAGCACTGTTGAGTTTATTTTGTGTAGGAAGAGCTTTGCAGTTTGTGTTATCTAGAAGTCATTTAGAAATACATTTTTTATTCGATATCGAGTAGGGGAAAAATTTTCTTGATGAACAAAAATTGGATGTTAAAGTGAAGTTTTAGATCATAATGTATACCTGTTATTTTCATTTAGGTGCATTTAATTATCATAGATTTTTTTTGTATCCGTTACTTTGAACACTAGACGTCAATTACATACCACAGTGGCCCACATTTGCGTCGTGAAATGCTTGGAGTGAAGTGGGAGGCAAACAAGTTGTGTTACAGGTATTACACGCTTTACCAGAAAGAAATCAGTATACGTATATTACTAGGATCACTTCAAAAGTTTTTTCTACTTAGTGGGGCAAAAGAGGACCATTTTTTCGTTGCCTCCACTTGCATTGACTGCCACTTTAGAGTTTAAGCATCAGTGCTACTGAGCATTTCTTTGAAGCGCTCGTGGTTTTCTTCTCTTGCAGCAACTTAAGTTTACTGATCGACCTCGAAGCACTTCACGCAGTTCTTGGCTGTGTCTGCCACAGCGAACACATTAGATTGTATTGCAGTTTTTATGCAACAAGCACCCCATTAAGCTTCTACGTTCGCTGTGACAACACTCATTTCCATCGTGAGACATGGGTTTCTCCCCGGTGGTCTCCGCTGTAATTTCGCCAGATTTCGATATGCTCAGATCGAAGAGATAGGCACCAAAATTAGGTAACTCAAACGGATTCTGCAACAGAATGACTAATTACTTCTCATCCTTGTGCTCAAGAAAGGCAAAGCTATGAAGTTAATTACCTGAAGTACTTCATACTAAATGCAAATTTCACATGCGTTTAATTCACGCAAATGAACATGCTCAGGAAACGAGTATGAAAACCTTTTTTGTCGTGTCGGTGCTGCCAAGAAATCCCTCATAAGTTCAATGGTAGTCAGTGAGTGCGGTCAAGGCATGAAAAATGCACACAACTGCGTCTGCGAGTTCAGTGACCTGGTCCACTGCTCCAGCACCGACACCTCAGGTGGATGTACTCAGTCGCAGCAGCTGCTGAGTGTTTGCCAAGTTTCGTTCACTGCTGTTTTCTTGATTGCATAAAAATGAAATGTTTTTACTGAAAATAAGCAACGAATACAGACATGCGCTTTACCTTACAGAGTGTTACAAGTTTTTAATGATTTAAACGCTGGATTAACTAAACATAATACAACGTTTTCAAGTGTAAATTGAAAGAGGAGAAAGAAAATGTGGATACATATGATTTTATTATGTTAAATGTTAAAACCGAAATGTAAACTTTAAAATGGGAACTATTCGTATGAGTGTATATCTGAACTCAGCGGTGCAAGCTAGCAGCGACACATCAACATTTTCCTTGCTTATTTCTCTCGCAGTTTTGCTTAGAAGTGTCTTCAAATCTTTTATTGTCGACGGCTTGCATTGATGGACAATGGATTCGAAATTGGTATGAAGGAGGAGTGTTTCTGACTTCTCTTACAAGCACATTAGCAGTTGGTGGGTTGCATGAACGTCCTTTCCTGTTCATTGTTTTCACAATTCCATTTGCTTGGAAGTGGTTGAATATATTGCTGAGAAGATTATGTCCATACGAGTCTGTACTTAATGCAGACTCCATTTAACGGATGCTTGCAGGCGCGCTGCAGCAAACTCCGTTGTCCTCCATTTACGTTTGTGTTCAGCGAACATTCTGCTCGATATTAGTTTTTTGGGGTCTTTTGAAACCGAAGAAATTTAAAATCTACTCCAATATTATTTAACACGTTAAGTGCGATACGACCCACCGGTGGGTCGCTCAGGTTAGGTTCTGTAATTTTTTCAAAGCTTTCTAGTGACTGTGTGTACAAAGTAAAGATTTGCACCGGCTAGACAATCGCACTCAACGTGTTAATGAATACAGAAGTCTGCTGTTCTAAGTTCAATTTCAGGAAATAAAGGTCATTTAATATACTTCTTATTGCGTTAAATTTATCTGCGGTTTGTTAATACCTCTTTCAACATCCTTTAGACTACAATGAAACTGATGTAATTAAGCAGCTAGAGTTTTCCTACACGTGAACTCCAACACATGACCTTGCAGAGGATCTAGAGTTTCTGCACTCAACGTAGAAAAATCTGCTCTTGCTTCACGGTGCCTTGTTTGATGTGGCTTTGTTTGAAACGAACTATGGCATTTACCATTGCCCAATTCCATGAGGGCCTGATTACATGAATGGCAGGCAAGAGGCTATTGCTCCTATAGAGCCTTTTTCCTGCACTCTCTAAAAATGAATAAAAAATACGTATTACAAATTAAATAAAATTATATAAGTTTTGCCGCAAGGAAACAATGTTGCCTAGAAATTAGCATCTTTCATTAATACGACTTATTTTCGCATTTAAAAAAAGGCTGATTTCTTTAACAGGTATACGTTTTCATTGCCTATTAAAGGCAAAGAAAACTGTCTCTTCAGTTTTCATTGCCTTTTAAGATCAAGCTAAAAGTCATTTTGTTGCAGTTCAACATATTCATTTAAATGTTTGAATTCATATGATAGTCTACTTTTCTGACTGACAATCTTGACTGCAAGAATACGTATTTCAGAAAGTTGTTTGCGTTCAGTTGGTCCCTCGCATGTAACTGGGAACCTATTCGATTTTGCTGACGTTGAGAGATATTCTCATTGATGAAGATAGTCTCCGGTCCCCAGTAATTAACTTTTACTTTTCTGTAATTACCTTTACCGTTTGAAAGGTATTTTTGTCTAAAAGCGACCCCCTCTTTAGTCTACGGAATGAGTGATCTTTCATCACGATAATTCCCGTGATCACACAGCGAACTAACTCAAGATTGCTTGAAAGAACCCGAATGGGAAAGATCACTTTATCCTCTATAATCTCTTGGTCTTGCTGGCCTTGATTATTACTTATTTAGGAGAATTCATAACTGTGCGTCGGTCTTTGGTAGGTATGAAGAAAAAATGCTGAAAATGAGTTGTATTCATTTTTTACATCGAAACCATTAGAATTTACAAACGTGGCAGTTTTATGCCTGTTTATAGATGACATTTGGTTTTAAAAAGCTATAGAAATTATTTTCAAGATTTAGGATTATCGTAATTCTAGATTTTTCACCTTCTATGTAGATCCTACAATTGGACATTACTTACCTTCCAACCTGATGCTTCTGACTTATGTCTATTTTCAGTTTCTGATACTGAAAATTGAACAGTTTGAGTTTGACTGTTCCCCTCATAGTACTTGCAATGTCAGGGAACGGACAGTGACTGGTGGCTCCATACAACCTTTTGTCGACCTCTTGCGCTGGGAACCATATCGGGTTGATACTCCACTCCCTTTCTTTGGGAAGTGACTGGGTTCCAAATCCACCTTCTGGCTGGGTTCCAAATCCAACAACTGACTGCTGATAAAAATGCTTAGGAAAAGGGATTAAATTTGGGGAGCTTTCATGACAAAAATGTTAGGAAAACCCGATGACAAATTATGGTAACCGGAGCTAATCATCAAACTCATTAGCTGAGACCTGAAAAAGCACGAACTATGAATAGGAACTATTTTAGTAGTCGTACAGCTTTTAATTTGTGTAAAACCTTGGTATGTAGTGTATTTTGTGAAATGTCATCGAAGTTATATTTTTAGCAAATTGTCTTATTGCATACCGTTTTCTTGTATTCAATGTTAGTTTTACTATTTTAAATTTCGACCAGAAACCAACAGTCGTGCTTAGTTAACCCTTTAGCGACCAATTTATTTTTCTAGTTTCTACGTCTAAGCTCACAAAGACCGTCTGTATACTGATGCAATGAAGCACGCTGAGAGCCAGGCAGCCAAAAGAACGACGCTGTAACATGCCGCTGCATTCAAACCTAGTAGCAATCTCATATTGCTCACTGTTTAGTTATTAGAACAATTCTCCTAAAGACCGTGAGAGACGACCGAATTGTCCTTTTAGTCGTTAAAGGGTTAAGGGGCAGTGCTGCGCGCCAGATTTGTCATTATATTACAGTGTGCAGCGTTATCATCCAGTCAGGAAAATGTTTTTTTAGTGTAACGTTAGTAGGTGTTGTGTGATACAGTGAAGATTAGTTTTAGCTCGTGTTCCGAGTCACAGGGGAAGAATATTGTAAATATCTCAAGGTGCAAATCACTATTGCAACTAAAACCCCTTTCAAGTTCAGTTTTTAACGTACAAATACGTAGATTTTGTCGAATGGACTGTCACTCCCAGTCACTTTATCCTTTCTTTGAATAGGGTTTGAGCAGACAAGTAGGAATCGTCCTTAATGTTTAGTGAAGTTGCGAGTAGATATCGCTATTTCTCCTTTAAAAGTGGGTTTAACTTCTGAGCGCTTATCATGCAGGTGAAGGTAACTTCTTCGAACAGCTGCTGCACGCCGTGCATAGTAAGGTGTGATGTGGAAACTATATCGTTTATGATGCGCGAATTTCTAAATGGGTTTTGCGTCCGAGCACTGACTTACGACGAACGTTTTGAGTCTTCTCATGTCTATAAACTTCAGGAGCGGAACGAAAAAGTTCTTAATTAATATCAGAAAATATTGAGAACACTTCAGTACGCGTCAGGGTAGGAACGAAAAGTAAACTGGAGACAACATGTTCGTGCATTCCTCAATCAAACATTTCCAGAGCGGTGGATTGGAAGAGATCAGCTAATTCCTTGATCACCTTGTTCACCATGTTTCATTTATCTAGACTTCTTTCTATGAGGTTAAGTAAAACACATTTGCCACCAAACGTGCTACATTTGATTATGCAGCATCGAACATGACAAGGAAAAAATCCGTCTTCAGGTGCTTCATGCAACTACTGGTACCCACATAAAGGTGTGATGAAAAGTAAAAATAACTTCAACATCTATTTTTCATTTTTCAATAATTTACATATACGTACATATATTTTTATTTGCTTTGGTAATAAATTTGCTAAGTTGTAAAGAGGCTTTATGGGCACCTAGCAGTTTTTACTCAGATAGAAAATAATACGAACGCAACCCTGTTAACACGTTGCCTTAGATTGCCTGGCCGGTGTAAATCTTCTTCGTATGCATAGTCACTAGAAGGATCTGAAAAAATTACAGAACCTAACCTAAGTGGTCCACATACGTACCACTTCGGAGTCAACGTGTTAAAATTGTCGTTCCGCTGCTGTGGAGGCCATGAGTATTTTAATTTAATCTCACATGGGCAAATAAAAAGAGCCATTTGATGAGAGAGGTCAAATATTCTGTTAGTCGTTCCTTTAGTAAATTCTACTCTGATAATCTTCATGTTGTTAACATACTGTATTCATGAAGTTCATTCGAAAACTTTCTAATTCGATGGTGTCGAGCCGAAAAATATAAAGTTTTAATTTTATTTTATCCCTACTGCTTCTTCTTCTATTCAACGCTGAAATGGGGAGCAAGTTTTGATTTTTTACTATAAGAATCGAGAATAAAGAAAATATTCATAGATGTAGCATTAGCATAGTACTCCGTTGACTATTGTAGGAATTTAGTATTACTCAGAGACTTGTCTGCTGTAAATGCGAGCCTAGTAAGGTTACCAGCGTGAAAACTTGAACCCTACAATCAGAGGTCTTTTTTACTTCAAAATATCAAAAAATAATGATAACACTCTTGGACAAAGTCAGGTGTAATAGCGACATGAAGAATTATTATACTGCTTCACTTTCTCACGCACTTGCAAACTGTGGTTCTTTTGCAAGCTCTGGTGGCCAGCCAACCACCTGGTCGGCTGCAGCTGCGTGTGTCATGGCTGATTATTTCTCTTGCTTCTTCGCTATTGATCCTTAGACAATTGCTCCTGCCAGCCACTGTACTGTGCTGCCAGCCACTGTACTGTGCTGCCAGTCGCTGTACTGTGCTGCCAGCCATTGTACTGTGCTGCCATGAATTGTACTGTGCTGTCATATACTGTACTGTGGGCCACTGTACTGTGCTGCCAGCCACTGTTCTGTGATATGTCACTGTACATCAAAAATAGTTCTTTTCACTGGAATGTACCCTCAAGTCTATTACATCTAATCAGTCTTGGAAAACAAACAACAACTTTTAAAGACTACAAGGAAATATCTGCTGTAAATATTTAGGAGAGAATTGATCAATCATTTAATAGGTCATTACATGAGCATTTTTTAGAGTTGTGGACGCTCAGGGGGGCAACATTTAATGACCAGATAAATTTAACGTGGGAAGAACATTATTCTATTTCTCGTTATTAAACCTTTGATTACTCTCTTTTTTACGATTTGTTCCTTGTCGCTTCCCTGCTGTCTTAATGCCCTGGGCCTCAATTTTTTGTGACCTGTATTCTACCGGTCAGTTTCTTCAGCCCGCCCTCTACTACTGCTGATTTGTGTGGCTGTCCACAACTGGTAGAGTCAGAGACTAAAACCCCAAAGTGAAAGAAACAGAATTATCAAACAGGAACACATGTGACAGTAAAGGTTTAAATATCAAGATAAGGAGAGGGAAAGCGACTGTTCAATTCGGATTCGACTGGTGAGGGTACCCGCCTGCTATGCTGAAGGCCCAGAGTTCGTTCCTCGTAGCTGTCACGGTCTATTTGTACCTGACCATTGACAGTTAGAAAGAACATGTCCAGCAGCTGTTACACTGGACGCTTGGAGTATGCCACACTTCAACCACGCTTATCGACACGTCCCTAAGAGCCTTCACTTCAAACTGCAGCGCAGATGACAGGGATCTCGATTGAAGCATCACTACTTCTCTGAAGACCTTATCGATAAGCACCATCACTATTCATAAGATGTTAGCATTAAGAATTTAAAACCCAATGTGTATGTACTGTATACTCTATTGAAAATAAAGTTCATTCATTCCCTAGAAAAGAAAGAGGCTGACTGTGGAAGGCGTGTTTCTCAGCCATGGCTTCAGTGTGGTACTCGTCTCTCACCGAATAAAAAACTCAATAATCTCAGATGATTGAGTGATTGCAGACGCACACAAAAACACGTAAGTGGAGCAGACATGCTTGAAAGAGGGCCACTCTCACGACACAAATGACTCTACAGCGACACACCAGGCAATGGAGCATAAAAATTCACTCTCGAGAAAGGTTTAGAATCCTACGTATGATAAATAGTAAGTTGGTACAGAGAACAAGTTACTAGAAACAGAGTTTATTCTTTTCTTTCAATCTTACGGAACACTAGATTTGTTAATATTTTTCGCACACTACAAGAACTCAGAGGACATCTTCACGAGAGGGGTGTGTAGATTCTCGTACACATGTTAGCAATGAAAGATACTGCGTCGTATTGAAGCTCAGGCACGCAGCATGAAACTGGATATGCTTGTAGACATCGGACACACTCAGTCTGCACTCTGCACACTGAGGTCTGCAGACAGCAGACCTCAGGCACACTTCTATGGAAAGACACCATTAAAGTGCTTGAACACTGTCACGATATTACAAGTATAGAAAAAGTATTCACTGTAAAACATTCAGTTTTTATACTATTTATTTTTCTTGATTGCTGATTTTTCATTTTGTTTTTCTTTTAGCAAGCTTATATGTAGGGAGTGCTATCGATGTATCCGTGACAGTTGTTCACATTTTATAGGCTTGAATGAAAATTTCAACCCTGAGAGTAGAAAATGTTTAGTACAATACTCTAAGTTCAGTTTGTACGTCTTCATTGACGTGTTTCTAAGCTTGCAAAGCATCAACTTCAATACATCAGAGAACGTAAGTTTCTCTGTGCTCAATTCGTACGTCCTTTTGCACTGCGCATTCTTGGTACGGTCTTTTCTATTCTGTAAAGCAGTTTTGTTGGGTTAGTTGAATTTTTGCAATGATGTATCATCATAGTCGTTTCCTTTCTCACAGCAACCTTAAACGTTGGGGCTGTCTCTACAATAGTGCTATCCATGAAAATTTTGTTGTGTCAAGTTTCACTCATTATAAATACGGCAGGATCTTAAATCTAATCATCGATCATTATAAATTGCCGAGAATCACGGACCTCACGTCGCCAGATCCGACCGTAACTGCGACACAGTTCTTAACAGTATCTTGAGATCTTAATCACTTGCGCACCGCTAATTCGTGCTACGGTCGTAATTCAACCACCACAGCTACCACACAATGCTGATATAGTAGTCGAGTCAATCTGCCTCACATGTACTGTGTATTTCGATACAGAAGTCCCTAGACTCGGACCCTAAATACCTCACATTTCTGACATTGTTTCGTAATTATTTTACTATGAGCACCACACACGCATTTCTAATGCAGCAGCGTCTTACCTAAACACAAATGGCCCACGATCTCGATAGACAGAAGTCAGCATGCCTCCGCCATAGCAAGTATCGCATATTCCTGATACAAGGTAGCTAACATGATTTTGTTAAGGTAAATGCCACACATCTCTAACGAACTATGTTCACCTTAGATCTTCCTGCTACAGTAAGTAACAAACATTTCTGATACGCGGTAGCCTACACTTACCTACCACAAGCACCACCTAGTATTTCTAATACGCAGTAACTTACATACACCTGTGAGAGAAGTACCACGCATTTGCTGGATACATGGTAACCTACATCTGCAACAAGTATCACACATGCCTGCCACAAAAAAGTACCACACATGCTTGCCACAAGTACAGTACCACACATTCTTGCCACAACAAGTACCACACATGCCTGCCACAAAACAGTACCACACATGCCTGACACAATAAGTACCGTACATTCTTGCCACAACAAGCACCGCACATTCTTGCCACAGTGTCCGCGGTGAAAGTTAGCATCCCGCAGCGTGTGCTGGCAGCTCTCGCTCCTTCCTGCGAAGCCTCTTCCCTCGGTCGCCGGGAACAACCGGCCTGTTTAGTTTTTCTCTTCTAACGGTGCGGCTGGCACTACCTCTGCCGGCATACCAACTTCACTCTATGCCCGGCTGACCACCGCTGTCAAGCATGGTCCACAATATCGCTAAAACATGCTTGTAAATCGTAAAATAATAACCAGTCTTCAGTTAAATTGCTTGAATATTTCCCCAAATCCCGTAAGCAATGCCTTTCAATTCTGTAAAAGTATCTAGACAATTTTAATTAGTTCTTAAATTTGCGTCTACTTCATTATTATTATGTAGAGTATTCCTCTAACTAATGTGTTCAATAGTTGAACTGCACTGACTCCAGGAATATTTCTCTTATTTTGATTATAATTATTTTCTTTATAAACACCTGCTCTGCCTCTGGGGCAGTTATTCGTTGTAGATATCTGCAACGTAATCAAAAAATTTTCAGTGCAATAATGATTCTTGCTGACTGAAAAATTCCAATTGTTCCAGGTATGCACACAAATAAAGAATTGTGACTTTGATGTATAATGTAGTTAGACTCGCTGAATCTTTTAAATGATCGTTCAAAATAACTCTTCTTAGGTAAATTTGTTCTTTGCATCATGCACAAAGTATTTGTTGTATGTACTCATTTCCAGAGTGCTGGAATGTATCCTCAATAGCAACGACGAGTGTTCAGTTTCCGGGTTCCACCTACTTCCTTGCAGTTCCTACAGGGACTTATTAGAGGAACAATCAGCCAGAAATGACTTGTAACATATGTACTTTGCAGCCACACGGAGAGAGATGAGAGTTTGGTTTGGACATTTAAGTCTGTGGCTCCAGCTTCATCAGCTGACAGGATACGTAAGGTAGTACGGTTATCGTAGTGTTGGCTCCTTGTGGTTGTTTCCTGGATCGGAGCTCACAGGTGTACTGAGCGTAAAGCTATTAGCAAAGAATGCCGTTTGTTCTATCCCGCTTATGTACATTACTAATACTAGCGTTCTTCATCAGTTGAAATCATCATATTGTGTGCCCTGAAGCCTTTTAAACAAAATATGAGCTTATTTACTTCTTTTTATTTCTTTTTCTGATCAAATCAAAAACAAAGAAATATTTATCTATACATTCTTTTTAAGAGCTCGAAGCATACATAACAAGCAGGAAACGAGGCTCATGAAAGAATGTTTAACGGGAGTTTTAAAATGAATACCAACACAACTAAGATGACCTATGTCGTCTAAATTTGGATTCAACGTACGTACTTCACTGTTCAGTTTTATCGTTAAACAGTACTACGTTTCTGTGCCTGCGCCCCGCGCTATAAACCAGTTCTGGGTCTGTACTGTGCACACGCTGCGCAGCACAGGTGCTGCAGATGCACCTCAGGGGTTGGGGGACGTGAGGAGAGGGGAGGGACACATGAGGTGAAGAGGCTTTCAAGTTTTAAATTCTGAAAACTCAGCTATTGCATATAAAGAACTCTGTTGAGAAAGTTGAGTCTAGGCTCGAATAATTTTGGGTGAGAGTTTAGTTTGCATGCGCTCAGAAAGAATTGAGAAACTCTTCAGCTTTTATTCTTAGAGGGTCTGGTCTATCGAACGTGACCGTAGCTTTGGTCGGGGTCGTCCGTCCGTTTTTTGACTCGTCTTAGCTCATTTTGACGTAGGAGGCTTGTATCGAGCAGGATATTTTCGTATTTATGCTCATTGTATCTTGCAGGAATTCTGCAGCCAGGGTTCAAAGATGGGTAATCGGCAGCTCTTATGACATTATTAGTACAGATTTCATTTGATTCTCATGAGCGTTCTGCGTACTGCATTGAAAAGTTCTCGTTTTTATTGTAGCTCAACAGTTACAATGATTACCTCAAAATTGATATCTAAGTATTCTGTATCATAAACCAAATGCTCCTGTGTAGTTGTGTCTCTATATTAGTGTAAAGAATAACCGTTTAGTAAATACTAACTTTATTTACATTGACATTATGCCATATATCTCGTAACAATTTTTGTATACATCATAAGGCTCACTTTACTTGTTCGTGCTCAATATCAATACGAAATTATATCGAGAGTTGATATTAAAAAATGAACGAATAAAAATATGCATAAACTCCCTGCAAAATATTTTACGCTCTGCAGGGCAAGGGATAACGCCCCTTGCATTACAAGGGTCTGACTTCGGCAGTCTGATTGTAGCGGTATGGAAATGTACACTATTTCTTATAAATATTTTAAAACCAGGTGCATAAATATTTGTGCTTCGCATGACTTCAATACTTTCGGTAACTTTTGCAGTGAAATATGCATTTGGATTCCATTTGTCTAACAGAATATCGTAGGTCAGGCAGTAGACCCATTATCTACAAAAGCATCAGTTTTTTAGCAATAGATATGATGAATCCTGTTCAAAACATAATACTGTCACAGCAAGCAGTCATGAAAGTTAACTATTTTTCACAAACGTGCTCGTAAATTTGGAAGAAAGATTCTGCAATCATTCCATCTTCCGTCCCAGTTTATATTCCAGCAGACTAGGGTAAAGGAATCTCGTGTTCTGACGTTGCTGTACAAAATTGTTCGTGCGGACGCCAGTGAATAGTGCAATGTGCAGCCCTCTCCCTCCCTCTGCACCGTCCGTTGTTGTCTGGGGCAATTACGGCAGTGGTGTGGTTGTCATTTGTAGCTCTATGACCTGCATATGGTGGTGATGGCGGCCTGCATCTGATGTTGATGGTGGCCTGCATCTGATGGTGATGGTGGTCTACATATGATGGTGATGGTGGCCTGCATTTGGTGGTGATGGTGGCCTGCATCTGGTGGTGATGGTGGCCTGCATCTGGTGGTGATGGTGGCCTGCATTGTCACGAGACTGTGTCACATCCTGTACTATTCATGTTGAGACTACACCCTTCATGCAACAAGACGGGTTCCATGACAGCTTTTGAGCTCTTTGTGAAAAATTTCTTTTCTAAACTGTGGTCGTCTACATAGCTATGCTAGGTTTTAAAAAAAATTTCTTGCTCTCCATTGTAGGCAGTATTTTTTATAGAAAATTCGAAGGTACAAAGTAAGTAGAAATATCGTGGTCAAATAAAGTTATATAATGAAATCTAGAGCTTTTGAATCAGAACGGAACTCATCATAATTATACGTGTAAAAAACGCAAATAAATGGATGAGATATTTTTCAGGTACTTCTGAGCAGATGGACGTAAAATGAAAGCCTTACCGTAAAAGCTTCGGAAACTAACCTAGTATTTCAAGTAGTACACAACTGGTAGAGTTTACGTGAGGTTTGTGTCAGAGTTTAAGATTCTTCAATCATAGAAATGGCTGGATGATATAATTTTGAAATTATTACTCAAAATAGTATGATTTAGACAGATTGCGTGATCACGAATATTGTTGTACTGAGGAGAAGCACAAAGTCAAGATTATATTGGGTGCCACAAAGTTTGTACACGTGACTTTTTGTCTCCACTGTGTAGGTTGTGTAATGCACATCGCACGAAAACGAACAAACTTTATTTTCGATGTAACGTACACCACATGTTTTGCTTTTGGGTTTTCAATTATAATGGAAACATCTCGATACTAGCGATGATTTTCCCAGACAACTGTTTCCATCCATTTATATTACGACTTGAGGTACAGGCATTTCCAATGAGGAAACGGTTTGTCTGGTTTCCTGTGTCACATGTAGGAGAAACTCGAGGGCTGCATGGAGACTTGACTGTGAGGCGTAGGCATCACGAACAGAAGTCGCGCTCCACTCCGACCACTGTGGTGTAACAGATTGTGCTTGATTGGGATTTGAACCCGGGATCTCTCGCATCATAAGCGAAAATCATACCCTAGAATATCAGGCCACAATGGCTATTCTACTGTGCAAATATAATACCAGTACATAACACTAGTTACGTGAGTAACAGTACAGCACCAGTGCAATACCAGTGCATCACGCCACTCGACTACCACTACACAACGTTGCTTCAGGGATAGTCAGGGATGCGGTCTTTCCTACAAAACAGCTTAATAATACTAAAGCTGAAGCGAAACCTGAACCTAATCTCTCTCTGAAATCAGAAGGTTAAGATGAATAGAGTCGATTTTTTGCACATTGTACAAGTCTGACTGAAAATATGAAATTGAGCAGCTCAGAACTTTTCAAAACAGTGGGTGGCTAACTAGGCCGTTACTAAATTTTGATTCCAAACTTAAAAATAACATTGCTTAATTGAAGGCCAAGAGCAAACAATTAATTTTACAATATTTGCCAAAGACTTTCAATTCAGTTCTAGAATTTAATTTTCAAAAACTTGACTTTAAAGCACAATAATTAACATTAACTGAGAATAAATTTGTAATTTTGTAAACTGCAATATTTCATTTTCTGTCTTATAAAACTATGCTATCAAAAGATGCTTGTGAAAGAATAATTTTCATACTTTTAGACATCGTTATTTAAAGCAGAGTAATTTTTTATTCATATACAAATTCAATGCAGGTGTATGTGAAGTCAAAGAAAGCGCAAAAATATCTGTAACATTTAAGCAGATTTGAGACTAAAAGGTATAGCTTGTGAAATGTGTACTACTGCGAAGGTTTCTCAAAACCAGTCTTCCACGTATTCCTTCGAAGGATACTCCACTTAAAGAATAAGAATCCTGGTAACTACAAGACGATCGCCTGAATGGAAACCGTTCGCAGGTGAACAGCATTTGATTCCAGAATAGTCATTACATGTTCACTTCGCCTTATCTTTCTACAGCCTGTGACATGAACATAAGTGTCAAACGCTCCGTTAACTGGATCTGTTGCAAACATACACTTATTGGAAGACACAGGTTTGTTGGGTGGTGATGTTGGTACCTAAGAAAGCTGAATTTACACATAGATATGTGATTTCCGTCCTTGTGAAGCCACTTTGCCAGCTTGCATAGTCCTGTTCTCGTCTTCTCTTATCTGCGAGTGAGAACGTATTGGTGTCAAAACGTTCTGCATTTAACTTTAATGACAACAACTTTCTCGATTGCTTTGCGACTACGGTCGAAATTTGGCTCTGTGCTATGATATTACGTTGATGTTTTTTATCATTGCCATCGACGAGCAGAAAGCTACGAAGTTGCATTAAACTTATGTTGATTTCTTTCATTCTTTAATTATTCTGTATCAAATGATAAGTTACTATTAATCATGTTTTCAACTTTAGCCTGGTTGAAAAAAATTCGTGATTGTTATCTGTTAATTTCCGTAGCGTGAGGTTAGCGGGGATAAATTATATTTTTTAACACTCAAAAATTGGCACTGGCTTCCCGCTATCAAGATAAATAACAAGCTTTAGCACAAACTTGGAAGACTAGAGGCGACACCCTTACTATAGCATGAGATTGACTTCGCTGGAGCGTGTTTGTAATATATTTATTACTAGTTTGACACGACTGTATTGTAATAGATATATACACTCTCCAGTTTAAGGGAATTTTGGACAAAATAAGAACAGTTTCAACACGAAAATTGTGTTAGTACATACTTTCCCTGAATTTAAAAAAACTTGCTCACGTTATAGCACTTCTGTGAGACAATTGCTGTTATTTTTTTAGCCTTGTTAAGTCTTTAAACTACTGCCTCAATGGCTTGTATTTCGGGATTACTTGGTAAATTTTTGAAAACGTAAATAACGGGTCGTTTTTAAGTGAGTTAATTCAGCATGTATTGCTATGTCAACTTCATTTCGTCGTGTAAAATTTGCATTCACCGTTATGATTTGACTCATAGATTTATTTCGATCCATTTCGATTTTATGGGAGTTGAATGGAGTCTTGATTTTATCAGTTGTCGTTTTGATCGATTTTTTAATTCTGTGTCTTTATAATGTTGACAATTGGTATTGATAAAAATATCGATTACGGGCCTCGTAAAGTATTCTCGACTTTTCTCTTTTTTCGAGCATTCTTCTAAACTTAATTCTGTGTTTTTAGGGTTTTGTTCCCTCTACATCAATTTTTATTGGTTTGAATCCTACATGTTGGAGCGGGGTTATACCATCTGCTGAAGAAACTCGTTCATAGATTTCTAGTGCTCAAGATCGTATTTCCTATATAAGTTTTACTTCAATCTATATGATTGAATCGAATTACTGTTAGGCAGTTTTCCTTCATGGTTAAATGCGTTATCAGAGCTTCGCTGATATACTCCGTACCCAAAATTAATTTTCTAACTTGCTTAATTGTTTTTAGGCTTCGCATGAAATCGCTCTTAGGGCTTTGACAGAAGGGGACTGTCCTTCAGCGTCTCTTGAGGACGTGGAACTCGTAGGGAGAATACTCCTCGTATTTAAAATTTTTGAGCTCTGTTCAGAAAGACATACTGATATTGCATCTTAATGTGCCTTGGGAAAATAGTCCTACTCTGTTACATTTCAGGGTACTTCGTAGAATAAGCAATGTTTGTTGCAAGAGTCTGTTATGAAGTCAATTTTTATTTCAAATGTTTCCCTATTTTCTTTCCGTCTTTCTTACGGGGTATATTGTAGGGTGTATATATGTATGTATGTATATATATATATATATATATATATATATATATATATATATATATATATATATATATTGAGAGGTATACCTCATTATTAATGTACATACAAGAACATTAATGATCCATAGAGACCATCCAGAAAGCAACATATAATGCCATCACTTCATCTGATCCAAAAATGCAATACTGATTTCTGAAACACTTAGAGATCAGAGCGTTTTTTCTGTCATTTTTACTTGCTATAAGAGAAGAGGAACAAATTTTTTAGATCAAGAATACAAAACTCAAAAATTTACGTTGACTGTGTCAAATAACAAAAATAACTAATGGTGCTGATCATGCCTACGAACAAACACAGTAGTGTGTTCTGTTTGAGACATAAACGTAAGGAAACTGCGTCAAACTGCTTAAGGTATCTTATCCTACATTACGAAAGTAATGACAGCCTTCGTACCAAGCTAAGGCTAACACCTACCAAATGGTCAATTTTGTCTCATTTAGACAAGGTGCGGCAAAATCTGATACAATTGCAGGTTTAATAAACGCAAAAAATATTAAAGAACAACAAATGGGTTTTAACTTCATGTTGCCAATTAAAAAAACGGAGCAAAGTGGCATTATATGTACACTTTGAAAATAAAAACACATTTTATGTTCTTTACTTTGCTCCATTCTTGTTCAACCTACAAATGAGTCGAATCATTATGCCGCACCCTAGACGATCTGACTGTAGTTGAAACATCTCGCGTTCTTGCAGTACAAAGCGTTCTCATCGACCTCGGAGTTTTGTGTGTTGGTATTGTCTGTTCAAGAAGGTCTCACACTTCCCTCACATGGCAGTTCAACTCACTCTCTCCTGTGTAGGTCAAGTTCTACTCTCCTGGCAGAACAATACACTTAAAAGTGCTTCTCTTAGATAAGATTAGCGCCAATTGCTGAAACTAGAATTCAATTAAACTTCCGAATGTCAATGGGATCGGTGTTGCCTTCGAGCATATTATCAGAACGTAAGGTTACTGTACCAAGAATTCGTAATTTTGAAACTAGTTTCAAACTAGTTTCCAGATGACTTTATCTGAAGCAGCAGGATATTTATAACGATATTTTAAGCAGAGATTATTTTCTGAATCAATCGTTAGAGCTGTAACAATCGTATATCTCCACCTCCTTGTATCATGTTTTTTTTCTTCCATGTTTCATCACACTGATTTTTAGCCTAGGTGTTAGCAAATCAAGATTTGATTCAAAATTATCAAAATAACGTTGGTAAATCGATGTGTTAATACTAGATAACGAGATGCGTACGAACGTTAATACTGAGTCGCATACGTTTGAACAGGATACACTGGCCTGGTGCCATTCACTTGTGTGCCTCTACAGTAGCTGTGACGAACAATGGCAGCGTATATAAGTACAGTGGTTCTCTACGCACTCTAAACGCAAACTTAAATTGACATCAATCTCTGCATGCACTCTACTTACTAGTAGAACTGTTACTACTCGGCTCAAAGTATCAAGTAGCGTTATTTGAACGCGCTGATATTCCCAAAGAACTTATTTTCAAACAACTATCTACCTCAGAGACACTGTTCATTTTCAAACATTTACAGACCTTTGAACACGTATTTTCAAAGGATTATCGCCAAAGATATTGCCGTCTTTTTCAGCTGATGCCAAAAGTTGACGGATGTTTAGGCTTCGTTTGCGGTCGGCGGTGGTCTCTGTTTGATGTTGGTCGTGTGGAAGCGTCCCGGCGGATCTCGCATGCCGAGCTCCCATAGAAAGCAGACCGTGCAATAAAATAATGATTGTCGCAGTGTTGACGCTCAGACACGACATTGAAGCACGTCATCGTCTTACTTCATCATCGTCAGAGTCCGTCATTACCTTCAATGACTCCCAACCAGCAAATGAATCGAGAATATTTATCAAAACTTCTAAAACTGTATCAAAGAGATAGATTTGCTGACCCACTGTCTTGTGAAAGCGAGGCTTGAAAACTAAACTAAAGAAATCTGACACACGTCCTCCTTATATAGTAACCTTCGTTGGTTATGTCGTTTTAAAAAAAAGTTTGACATCTGAGCTAGATTCTGATCAGTAGACTGATGATAATTGCACAGATGAATTAACGGTTGTCAGAGGATGTCATTTCCTGTGAGGCACAGCAGTGCCATTTTAGTTTTTACTTGCAAGGGCAACGGCCTTATACAATGAACCGCTCACATGCACGATATTGCAGTTCAAATATACTAAACCCAAAATCGTTATTGTAATTAATAATAAATGAGCAGATCAATCATAAAATAAAAAGTAACGTTCACATTTCTCGAGCGTAATACATAGAATATGTTTGAATTTTATGACTAGATACAACTACAATCAAGTTGGACGAATAATAGTGGAAAATATTTACGAAGTTGGTATATTGTTTAAAAAAATGATCTAAAATGTCACTAGGCAACATATATTCGGGCCTGGACAGGTTTCTGCTGTCACGAAACTACGAACATGTGATACTTTCAGGACTTTTCAAATACGATGCGGACAAAATTCTGTCCACGCTGTTTCCGTATTAATATTTACTACTGAGGGAGCTGTCGGGATATCATAGGGCCATCGGAAGGATATTTTGGCTTTCTTTGATCACGTTGCTCAAGTTTTAGAATGATAGCGCAGAACATTCGTTAATCAAAAGTTGCACATATTTATGCCTGTACGCCAATAATTTTCTATGGACTTTAATTATTCTTTGATACATATGATGCAACTAAAGAAGAAAAGAACATCTCATGACGCCCTTCATGTGGATGCAATGCTGAATTAGTCTTGTGATGCGATACTAAATTAGACTTGTGATGCGATGCTGAATTGGACTTGTGATGCGATGCTGAATTGGACTTGTGATGCGGCCTCCCTGCTGAACCTTAGGCAGGCCTCTGGTCATTACAGAGCTTCCGCTCGCTGGCTTAACTATGCCAGATCAGGTCATTCGCAGTTGCAAGCAACGACTAAATGACATACGTGAAATTGTTTGCTATGATCATTGTGTCCTCCGATGAAATACAGATCACACTTTAGTAAAACCCACATAATATTGACGGTAAAATTATTTTTTTTGTGTATACATTTTGAAGTTAACGGTTATTTAAGTTTTTGTTGCTTAGAAAATGACCACTGCAAAGTGTTTTCTTAAAAACTGTCATACAATGACATTGTTGTCCACCTTGATTCGTTAATGTCTGGTTCTACTATTCGATCATTTCGTGCATTGCTCTTCATTCAGGCAATTCTCAGCGCTTGTATCCTCAATGTAGATGAGTATGTTTTAACAATTTACGTTTTCCGGAGTAAAATTATTACTTATGTAGTTTTCACATTATTTGGCCTGAAAATATACTGAGAAACTAAGTCGTTTAGTCAATTTTAAGATTCTTTACCCTTCGGTGATAACATCAGAAAATTTGTTAAAATTTGGGAACCAGGCATTTCGAGGTCAAAATTGATCATACCGATCCAATTGACAATCACGAACCTTGCAATGCAAGGGTTTCACCTCGCAGGGCAGATCAACTTCTGCTAAAGCCTTAATTTTCTAGTGTCCCGCCACTGTTTCCAAACTTCACTCCCCGACGTCTACTGGTATATATACAGGCATTGTGTGCGAGTTTGTCAGCAGCTCACGTATGTGGTCTAGCTTTCGTGGCCCCTCTTACATCGTCATTCCTGCTTTTTTACAGGCCAAATTCTCTAAATCTGGGGCGGTATCGCAAAGTTGGCATACAAAGTTCAATTTTCTTAACTTCTTTCATGGGTTTTCTTGCCGTATGAAGGTTCAATGAAATTTTGTTTTCCCCTTTCACTGAGCTCAAAGTCGAAAGCTACCTACCAATCTTAACTTCTTTTGTCCCGTAGAGACGACTCACAGGTGTGCTTCTGTTTATACATTCAGCTCTCAGTTAAGAATGTTTGGTGTAAAGGCTTTCTCCCAGTTATGATGAAAGCCTTTAGATTAAACTCATACAATCATGAACGTGTTTTTTGCCCTGAGACATTATTACATTTTTTTTCTTGGAGAAAGATAGGAATCGATCTATCTTTCAAATGACCTAATTTTCTCTTGGAATATCAACACTCCTGATGCCTGTTTGCGTGGATTAGAGGTTGCGAAGTGCAGTATCTGGGACTGAATTATTTAGTTTTTCTTTATGGGTAAGGAAAAATGTGGGAGTGATCAAGTTTACAATTTACTTATCGAGTTACCTATTGAATCAAACACATGATAGTAGATTGATATTCCCTCTAGTCGGAAACAGTTGATGCACAGTTGGGGAAACATTCCGGCGTTAATGTTCTGAAAAGCTTTTTGAGAAATCAATTTTTATCAATCAATCTTGTATTTTTTAACGTATCATGTACAACGGTGAGAGTATAATGTGTGAGGTAATTTTTTGACTTTTTTCCCCTTTGTACCAATTCTTTCAAACCAACATTAAAATTTGCATACACCAATTATTTTCGACCAGTGGGAGTACTAGAGTTCTAGCGTGATTTGCATACCACAAGTGTTTTACTGTAGTACTACTGTAGTCGCATTACGTTTGTGTAACGTACACAGTCCCTGGAAGTGACTTACCTGCTCTCAGGTTAGTTAGTAATGAGCAATTTATGCATTCTGTGTTTAGAGGAATTTTCGTAGTAGGTCAGGTTTTTTGTTAGCATATTAGAGGCCTCGGTGTACTTTTCAAAATTACTTGGAATGTCACGCTGGACAGTGACGCAGCAATATGGAAATTTTTCTTATTTTCCTGCAGAAAGTTTTAAACATTTAAGGTTCCTAAGTAGAAGATATAGTAGCAAAGGACGTGCCTTCTCTTTCTCAGTAGCTGCATAGTAAACAATAGCCACAACGTTAGCATGGTGGCCAAAAGTTTTAATGACTTTTTCTAGAGCAGTAGGATGGGAAGAATGAATTGCTAGTACCCGATATAAACGACTATTTTTCATGCAGGGCTCAATACATTGAAATATAATTTATACGTAAACAATTTGAAGAACGATGTTTTATTTTGTGAATGCATTATTTGATGAACGTGTTAGTTGGAGTTTCGCGTCAATGGTGGCCTATAATCTTGTGCTTACATTTTTGTACAGCAACGCTAGGACTACGAGTGATGGCGGTAATGATTCGTAATTGCGATAACGCTGCTCATTTACCCTCTGGCCGCCAGATGTCCCACACATTGTAATCATCACAGTCTAGTCCTCACACTATAAACCTGAGGCTAAAACTTTATGTGTGTATTCGATTTCACTAATGTGGTGAAATAGCCGATTTCAAAAGTCAGTGGCATTTCCGTGTCGCCGAGCGCCAACGCGAACTGTGCGACAAAAACGCGTAGCAGGATCTGAGTTGGGACTCTGTGCTCCCTGACCTTCCATTAGTGTCTCACTGCTGCTAATTTCGTCCGACCTTTGTTCTTAATAAACTGCTTGTGGTCTCTGCCTGACCACGCGTTGCTTCCTCCACCTGCATCAAGCACGAGGCCCAGTTTGAGGTCAGCTCCTCGTGCTCAGCCTTTCTCTGTCATAAAATTTTCTCTTGATTATTCGAGTCGCAGTAAAAATCGTTAAAATTGTGTGAAGTCGATTTTATTTTTTGGGACGAGAAACTTTTTTCAAAACACATATCTGTATGATGAATGTAACTTATTCCATCATGCTGGATAGAAGTAACTTTAGCTTTTCTTTGATAAATTCTTTCATTTATGAATATAGATTTTGATATAACTTCCGCGTTGGATCTCGCAGT
The DNA here is from genome assembly GCA_006783055.1 of Trinorchestia longiramus. Taxonomy (NCBI): domain Eukaryota; kingdom Metazoa; phylum Arthropoda; class Malacostraca; order Amphipoda; family Talitridae; genus Trinorchestia; species Trinorchestia longiramus. Next base: position 19,737 of record VCRD01001557.1, on the reverse strand, counting down.
TGGAATGCTAATGGACGACTTGCACGTGCACTTCCTAGTGAAGGCGAGAAATTTATCTTGAGGGAAAAATGTTCTTATCTGGAAATATTTCTGTTTGTAGAAAATTCTAATTGTTGAAGGTCTCAGATATTGAGATTTGTTACTCATGACTAATTGTAGGACTTCACTACTAATTGTAGCGTTCTGTACGTGTGTGAGCAGCGCCTCCATCAATGTTCACTAAATTTTGTAGGATTTATGGAGTTGCTGAATATGACGCACAGTACAGGTTCGAATTCAACCGTATTTGCCACAGTAATAACTACTATACTACAACTTATAAAATAATAATAAGATAAATAACACTTATAATAATACATTCACTACACGTTTGATGTTATCGTAAATGAGTTCAATTACTCAATGCTTAGAATTAATATAAAATGCACTTTCGATCAATCCTAGAATCACTAGGTAATGAATTCGTATTCCAGTTCATTTCAAGGGTTTACAATGTCATTTAAAAAAACTGAGAACTACTACAGCACAGAAGCTCTAACACCAATGCTTTTATTCTTGTTGTGTAAAGAATTAGAGAATAACAGATTAGTGCCGCAGAATGAGAAGGTAAGCAAATGTTGACTGCGTCACAAAGCTTTTGTTTGAGCCGTGCCCTCAGAAACTTGTGCGACTTCGCTTGTGTGTCTATAAATGTTTGTAGAAAAGAATGATGAGCTCATAGGATTGAAGCTGGGTGCACAATGACTCCGCAGGGCAGAGTTTAAAAAACTATATAGTTCAAGGACAGTATAAATGCATAAAAACAATTTGAACTGAAGCTGTGCACAATGGCTGATGCAAAAGATTAAAGCCTGCAAAACAGTTCCAGAATCTTTTCAAAATGCTCTTAATTTAGAAATATTTACCTCACATTTGTAGGCACTAACCAAGTTACGACTCAGAAAGAACATGCATCGCAATATCACAAATAAATACTAGTACGGCGCCTGCAGCTAGCACACAGGGGAGCAAAACCACGTAATTATCCTTTTTCATGGCGAACCTTTGCCGCGCAGACAATCTGCACTACAGCACTTGTGTAACAGTGGAGCTTTCACTACTTTCACCTGCCATCGTTAGGGCATGGAGGTGGGCATATTTCCAATAAGCAGTCTCTCAATGAAAAACAATGTTCCATTTATCCCATTTGATTTTTGCACGATAATTAATTTTATTGTGTAACGCAGCGAAGCCTGCTAGAATTCAAATGATCCCGTAATGCCTAGTTTATGCGGTTGCACTAACTCCAGCTTTGACTGCCATAAATTCCGGAGCATGGGAGCTGTAGCATTGTTTGACGTTCTGCATTTGAATCTAACACCTGCAAACAAAACTGATGTCAGGAACGGTAGAAAATAACAAATTTTGAAGACTGGTGTGGTAAATCACTACAGCAAAAACTTAAAGTTTAGAAAATAGTGTGTGCCTCAAAATAAGAAGATGCTATCGTAGTATTGGTGAATATTCGAATGTCTATCTCTGTATATGTCCCAACTTCCTCAATACCATTTAATTAAAAGATTAAATTGTGAGAGTGTATGATTTAATTCTATAACTCCCGCAACTTAATATCTTAATTAATTTCACCTCAGCTGGATTCAAAATTCAAACTTAAAAAATTCGAAATTATTCAAGAATCGAACAAACGAAACAAGTGAAAAAGAACAGAAAATCCTTAAACCTGACTAAAAAGTTTCTTTTAATCCTTGGTGATAAAGTCTATAGAAATTATACGATTTCGTCGACTGACTTTAAAATTTGTATAGTAATGAAATTGATAATCACGATGAAATATCATTTAGGAGGATTGTTGCAGTAACTTCGTAATATAAATGTGTTATTATCATTCTCTTTTCTCGTATTCTTATAATTATTAATTACCAAATATTCATGGGGTTGAATAATATATTAGACTCAGTTTTTTAGCTGTAATATTCTACTACTTGAAAGACAAACTCAGAGCTACTGTAATCAGTAAATATATATCTATATATATATATATATATATATAATTGTAATTGTAGATATACAGCATTTAAGTTTTAAACTCTAAGAAATGTGACGTATTGTTGAATTTTTGAAAACGTATTTATTTATTTCATTGAATTACTAGATCTACAACTAGGCATGATTCTTGGAATGCAAATGGCTGGAACATAGGCCTTCAGGATTGTTGATTTGCTTAATGCTTGCCAGCGTTCACGCTGGGCTACAAAACTACGCAAAGCTCTGAGCCTCTGAAAACCACACTTAGAAAACTGATGCCAGAATCACTGTAAAGAGTAGACGTGCTTAGACGGATTGCACAAAAAAAATCCTTGTAATACAGCAGTTTTTATAACTCCAGATCTAAACTAGTACCTCCTAACTCTAGAAATCAAAATTGTATCTTGAGCAGCTGAGAGCCGAATATTGTGTTGTATTGTATTGCTAAACATAGCGAGCTAGTGACGAGGACTGTTGAACGGAAAAACTAGAGACGATAACATCAAGATACGCCAATCAGTCGGTGGAGAACATCATTCTCGATCGAAAAGTGTCATTCCCATATTCTGGCCAACTTACATGGATTTAGAGACGAGAGAAACATTCACATCGATTGATGGTCCTGTACACTGGACTAAGAAGATTGTTCTTAAGTTAACAGTAATCTGTAAATTCCACTGAAATTCCTTTTTTTTGTGATCCTGGGAGACAAAGTTACTATTAGGGACTTTTGAAATTTTTCTAGGGTAGAAAGAATGTTTTCGTTTAACTATTTTATATTTGAAGACAATTATATTCCGAATTCCTCTGATCAATGTCGTTTTAAAGACTGCAGAAATGAAATAGATGACATTTGCCGGATCTTAATATGATCCAAGTTAATAATGATGTGCAGTTTAAGAAGTTGTATCCCTCGCTCTATTTTTATTCATAGTACGAGAACAAGCTTTACTTTAAGAATGGATAGGAATTGGAATCACACCAGTTCTAAGACGACATGAGTTAATTCCAAGCGGCACTAAGGGCAATAATGATGCCAAGAATAAAATTAGTATCAAACGAGCAGTAATCGAGATGATATTTCCCACCATCTTGCACTTCGGTGACGCTGGGTATTCTTTATCGTCCAGGTTTGGAACATGTGGTCCAGGAAGCAACGCTTTCATTTAAACTTCACAGAAACTTTGAAGGCAGTCATGTGGAACGCTAATCCTTTGTCACCAATATTTTGCGATAAAATAATATAATTTCAACTTAAATTCGCTTTTTTAAATCGGCATCACTGTCTAAAATCTATAATAATTCTTGGCACACATGGTGCAAAATGATATGGTAACCAAATTTAGACTTTACTAATGTCGAACGAGATCATTGAATAATCCTAGCAATTATCGATATGATTATCACAATTGATCAGAGAGTCAATTAATTGGGCAATTTTTCAACCGCTTAAGAATAAGAAACGAATATCCAGTTCCATCGAAAATTTTAAATTATGTGTTTCGACACGCTGCGTCAATTTTGCACAACTATCTTTCTAATACTACGTGTATGCATATCTATGGAGAACAAAATCTCTGACTAGAGGAGCAGCCTCAAGCTATGGTAGTGCTCCTGGTTTGATGTTTTTGATTGAAGCGTTTTTGGATACTACAAAATTGATATTGCTCCTTTTATTCATTCAGTAGCTTCCTCTAAAATTGTTGTAGTGTACGTAAAAACATGAATGAAAATTCAGGGGTTTCCATTGAGAAGAATACGAAGAAACGCCCAGCTCAACTACGTCCTGTTTAGATAAGATCCGTCACCTTCATACAGAACCAGAACGGAGATGGGAGGCAGCGAGTGGGAGACACAATTACACCGACGCCTTGCGTACCTTCCTGGACCTCGGGATGCTGGTGGGGGACCTATCCTTGTGGTCCCCCTTCCTGCTGACCCCGCCGAGCAGGATGTGGGAGGAATCTCCTTCACCCTTAAGTATCTCAAGACAATACCAAGGTGAGCAAGCATCCGAGCAACATCTCAAGCTGAGTGAGTCTATTTTGTGTTTTCGTGCGCTTTTGGACTGTACCACGTGTTGAGACAAGACATTTTACCCTCAGAAAGGAATGTACGTATCTGAAGGCTATCAAAATATGGACTGAACAATAAAACCACACTCAAGTAACGGAATAACGAGTTTTTTCGTTCGCCAACTAAATTATTTCGCGGCCCTATAAAAACTTGCAATTACATGCATAGTTACACGTCCGTAAGTGATATTAGTTAACGAGGAGGGAACGCCGCTGTTGTATGCATGTAAACAAAATTATCAGGATATTTGATGTACCATTTTGCATTTGTATTGATATGTTCTCAATATATTTCATTCCGGTTTTGATGTCTGGTTTCTAGCAAAACAAGTGTAGAGCGCGGGTGGGTGGTGGTGGTGGATGCAAGGCAGTGCCACTACCGCCAGGTGAAGCATGCAGCGAGCACCATCAGGGCTGCACTCGGCAACATCCGCCTGCTACTCGTGCTGCGACCGGAGGGCTTCTGGGACAAGCAGAAGGTGGACTGTCGCAAGGCCGAGGTTGATAATCAGGTCAGCTTAGGCGGTAACCTGATTGTGGATAAAAATTCTTGCTGTGTACCTGATGGTTCTTGCTGTGTATACCTGATCGTGGAATATACGAATAAATAATGTATAAATAAACAACTTCAAAACAATGAACCTAACATGTGTTGACGAATATTACTTATAAACTTAAGAATATTAGCAAAAGTCAAGCACACTCATGTAACGATTTATTGAAAGCTTAGTTTTTTACACAATTTAGAAATGAAACAGAGACTGTCATTTGCAAGGTCCGGCTCAACAATCGAATAATTCATGTAACCATTACTCATGCTCTACAAATAAGTCAACATGTTACTAAACACTCCAGATTCAATGTGTTGTTAGAATTATGCTGTTTCAAAATATTTTCTTGGCTCAGAACATTATGTTGAATTACATATGTTTTTAGGAATAAGTTATTGTTTCGTAATCTCACTTAAAAAAATTTAATTCTACTGTCTTCACTGTCATTGTTTTCATTTTTGCCTTTAACATTAGTGAATTCTGTTTCTAGAATTAGAATTTTGAATGTATTCAGTCTAAAAAGATCGTGTATTAGCCCGTGTATACAACGGCTGCGAAAATCTCGCGCTACATCGACCCTGCGAAGTTACCACTGGAGCTGGGAGGCACACTCGAATACTCGCACACCGCCTGGATCAACACTCGAAAGGTGGGCGCACTGGCGGGACTGTTTCAAGGGAGGAAGTCACATTGGCTTTTGATTTAATGAGGGAGAGGTTTGAATCCATAATTTAACACGTTGCCTCCGATTGCCTGACTGGTGTAAATCTTCACTTTGTACGCATAGTCACTAGAAGGATCTGAAAAAATTACAGAACCTAACCTAAGTGGTACACATACGTACCACTTCGGAGTCAACGTGTTAATGGACCACCACGAGTGTGAATGAGCGTACGTAATATTGACAGTTAAGTCTAAGTGGACACAAAATCACACAAATAAAGTGGTAAGGAAAACGGGTATCAACGAACTATAAAAAGTTGCAGGAGAAGAGTAAAATAGAAATGGTGGTAGGAATGAGTTGAGTGGTCAATTCCCATGCCGTCTGATGCCAATTCCGTAGAGTAAGATTGAAGAAGGATGGGTACCAGTTACACTCAATCATCAATCTTCACGTACAGCCACAAGTACGTTTGTTTTGACATTAGAAAGCAACCACTTTGCAGGTGTAGGTTTCATGACATGATAGTCTTTTACGTCGTCAGTATCAGTAACATTAGAATTGTTACCTTTCTTTACTTTCATATCTTGTTGAAGCTCGTTCAGAATTATAGTTCTAGTTAACTTAAGGCTGGGTTAATACAGCATGCATAGATATCGATTTTCCTCCTTTCTCTCTCAAGAGTTCTGATCAGACATGGAAGCAGTATTTTAGAATGCTGGGTGATTTCTGGTACAGTATTGGTAAAGACTATTTTTACCAATATTTTGTATGCCAGCGGAAACGATATTTTTCGGCTCCTGAGTAAAGATTTTGAGAATTTTTACAGGACCTTTAACTCCACAAGACCTCCAGTCCCCTCTGCACAATGGGGTCCTTACAAAACACAGTCACGGTGTCTTACAAGCCTTTGGCTGCTGCAGGCATACGAGGAGTTTGTGGAGGAGTGCGAGCAGAGTCACCGTCAGCTTGAGGAGCTGCAGAAGGAGCTGCGTCGGGAGGAGTCGTGCACGACTGCAGCAGCTCTGCAACATCTTTTGCTGAGTACACAGCAAACCTACACCACCGTCACAACACGACCTGCTACCATCTTCAAAATGGGTAAGGCGAGGGCTGTCTGGCGTTCTATTTCGTCTCCTTAGTATTACTAGAATAAAGACGTATTATAATTGCCATAATTATAACTGCTTGGTGTTATGCACTTACGTGTCTTTTTTTCTCTAAAATAGTCCCGATCGATATGGCAATTTGGTAAATATTTAGTTTTGTGCCCTGAAATACAGGTCAGGAAAAAGAGTGAATTTTTATTCTTACGATAAACAAAAGCTTCAGTATTTCGAAATAATTTCTTCAATGTTCTTAGTTTTTTATTGTCCTGCATTTTCATATGTTCCTGCGTATTAAAATGTAAAGGCGGTGTTCGTTCGAGGTGGAATCACCGTGTCATCTATTCCTTAAAGCTTGAATTTTATCATTTAAATTTAGTATTTAAATTTTTTTTCATTGTAGCAATATCGTTTTTGATAAGGTTATTTCATTATTAATGTATTATTTTAATTGTTTTCGAAAAAATACACATGAATGGCTAATGTCATTAAGTTATACAGTATTTTTACATTGGTAGCACATATAAACTATGAAAACTTATTTTGCTGGATCATGCACTTATAATTTTACTACTCATATCGCTTTTAAGGTGAAAGTATCTTAGGAGCATTAAAAGCCTTGATGCTTTATGAGTTAAGAAAAGGAACTGTACGACTGAAGCAGTAGAAATACTCGCTCAGCCTGTGAAAGAGAGTGCCTGTGTGAAAGAAACTACAAAAGATGTTTGGTAAAATTCAGGAGTGCAAATTTCAACCTTGAAGTTGAAGACCGAACAGGACGTCCACTTGGGTTTGGGTAAAACTTCTAATAGCATTATATACATGAAGGACATCCTGCAGTATGTTGACAAAATGCTCCTACCCTGCTCTTCCAAACTATCAATTATTTTTCTAGTGTACGAAATAATTTGAATGAGTTAACTCATATAAATCAAGAGGAAGTTAAAACTGACATTTCAGAAGTTTTCCTCTTCGAAACTGAGCGTTTATTTTTCGTGGGATTAAGAAGCTTATGAGTAAAAGGGAAGAAGTCACAGATTACTTTAACAACTACATTGGTAATTAAATTTTATTCAAATTTAATTAAAGCCCCTGTTTCCGTATTTAAAATTTGAACATTATTCAAGGGAAGACCGGATTGTTTAGCTGTACGCATCCGCTTTTCGAAATTAATTTCAAAGGACCTATAAAGCTTGTGCACTCAACAAACTCTTCAATATTGAAAGATTTTGTTAAACAAATAAACATCTGTGCTCAACACGACGTGTACTAGATGACTTTGCTAAGTTACTGTCTGTGATGTTGAACGAGCATGAAATTCACCATTTATTACCATATATTTCACCACTACATTATATTGAACATCAGTGTTATGAGAGGAGCGCGCTGAGTTTTCATAATACTAGGGGACATACTGCACTACCAGCTCATGTTCATTTGCTGGCTTACCTTATTAAAGACTATAGCTGATTGGTGCTCGAGTCATTTTTCATTTCCGCCCATAAAAATTGTCTTTTACTGAATGTCGCTAGATCTTTAAACTAGAATTTGTGGCTAAAAGTTTGAATATAGTATCTGCAGTATTCTAGGTCTTTACTATACATGAATATGTATAGAAAAATTCTCTTACAGGTGAGTAAAGTTTCTATTTCAATAGGATGAAGGTGAGAGTGTGTGGAGAACATTTATATCTTTGTTCTAAAGTTTTGTAATATTTGATAGCGTTCAATAAGGAAGTATTGCACTTCAAAAGGAACAGGGATGTTGGTTGTGATCACCCGTTCTTAAATGGGAACATTAGTGACATGTAATCAACAGGAAGGTGAAAGTGGTTGACCCTCTTTCTGCAACACGTGTAGGAAACTAGCTCGTGCTGTGATGCTGCGAAAAAACTGGCGGTTGGTCAGCGTTCACTTTCAGTTTCAGAGGAAAGTGAAAGTGGACTCTTCTAGTGGGAGAAAGTGCATGAGGATAAACGATAATGTACCCAGCATGTCAACCCCTGCCCTTATGACCCACGAACATTTGGGCCCTTCGTTATTGGTGACCTTATTCGCCTGCCTTACTTTCAGTTGAGGAACCTGAAATGTCACGAGAATGAAAGTATCTCCTTTAACACCACTTCTAATTCTTAATGAATTATCATCTCTCTTTTTCTGAGTTTGATATGTCCATGCCGCCAACGCAACGGTAACCGTAAGGTCAAAACGAGAGGCCAACAAATGCAGTTCATTGTTTGGAACTTGATTCGCCACTTTTAGTCGTCATGCTCGGATTCTTGAATGAAGAGCTTCTTATCACTGGGACTAAAAGAGTCTAGTTTTTAGATGAGATGTGGGAAACCGCTTTTAGTTAGTCTAATCAGATTACGTCTCCACCAATGTATTGTCGGTAGGTTCGGTGCTCACTCTGTCGGTACGATTAGTGTGTATAATAGTTAATACAAGGACATAATCCTATTTTCGGAGCCATCGATTAGGCTTATAAGCTTCCGATTTTCGCTTAAGAAACACAGTGTGTTAAACCTTTACCCCAAATTAAATTATTCGAATAAAAAATTGTTGATGTTACTTTTCACATCGGCGCGTATGACGAATATTGTGACATATTAGTTTGTTGTTCATTTCTATTCGTTTTCTAACTCACCGTAAAGGAAACTTAAAGGTGAAACATAATGGGAAGCGAAAAGATGGTGCTAAAGGTAAATTTTCGTCTGTGAAAAGCATATTTCAAATTATTACAATTAGTAAAATGTTACGAATTAGAATCATATTAACTTTAAGACTACTCTTTTTTATTCAGCGTCACATGTGCTGCTGTGGAGCTTATCTTTGTGTTAAGAAATGCGAAAACTGCTTTATGCAAGTATAGAGTTCAACCATTGTTTTCCATTCTAAATTATCTAATAATCACGATGATCATAATCTCATGAAATTTTAACTATCCAACAATGGGGTATATAATATTAAATATTCATTGTACTTGTATCATTATCGTGCGACTTCTTTGCATGATAAAAATGTACAGACACCGATAATTACTTCTGTTTCAGCCTCGATTGCAATATTTTTTGTCTTGCATGGCAAATTCGCCCTATGCATTGGTAGCTAAAATTGAATCAGTTCTTGCCATTCTACATGCATTAGAGAGAATATCTTTCATATTTGAATCTCCTACAGTTTAATGTTAGTCCTAATTCTTCTTAGTCATAAATCATAAAAGTATTGTTTTTGTTAGCAATTTTCATGCTCTTGTGCGAGGGAACCCTGCCAACGAATTTGAAATCCTCACTAATTTTATATAAAAACTGACTACAGTCTTCTTCATTTGCACTCACGACACACGTCTTAACTCTTTGTACCCGTGACGTTAGGTTCTCATGTTGAACAATGATCTTTTTCCATTTTAATCCCTTGCCTCAAGGCTGAAGCTTCTCTCCCCTTTCCGCGTGATTCGCTTTCGTCACCATCTTATCGCAAGCCTAACGTCCCACTGCATATACTTAATAACATGTGCATAATGTATTTTGTATTTCATGCCCATAGTACCAGTTAATTCTGTATGTTTGTAATGGCCTTGTGATAACACTACCGTCTAGCAACTGCATGTCCATTATATTTTCAGTAATAATTTTCAAGCTCTCCTATTATCATTTTCAGTGGTATAAAAATTTGTGCCTCTCATCTTGCTGCTACCTGAGCGGACTAACTTGACCAACTGTAACAATCATTTTTACATCGACCAAAGCAGTGTGACAGCTCAGTGGTTTCCTTAATAGCTCGGACTGACCTCAAGGTGTCACCTACCAGTCGCTCTCGACCTGTCAGAGCTTCTGTTCAGTTGTCCAGGCTGTGACCTGCACAAAACCTGTACTGGTGCCTCGATGCAACACCTCACGTGTCCTTCTTGTTTTGTAAATTCTGTTCAAAATTTCTTTTTATGTTATTGTAGCAAATTCATTTTTCAATCGTATGTCGTATGCAACTCACGTAAACCTGTTGTTATTTCATTTAAGTGGCCACAAATTTTATTTCATTATCCTTACAACAATTGTACATAAAAAGTTATCCATCCAAAGCATTGGTAATAATAAAAGCTTGATATGAATATATCAAATGTGCAGTTTTACTGCAGGTGCGTAATGTATGTTCACGAGTCGCATTTGAATACGTACTAGCGAAGTTGAAAGGGACCAGCACCCTCTGCTTTTGAAAAGTCATCAGCTATCCTTGCTAATCGCAGGCGAGTCTGTGCTGCGAGTGCTGGAGGAGGACGGCGAGTCAGGCTTCCGTGTCCAGAGTCACTGCGAGGACTGGAGGGAGGCAGCGAGGCGAGTTCGTGCAATGTTGCGAGCGCTACAACTGCTCGCTGCTGCTGTTGAAGCCACCTGGCGGCGGTTGAATGCAGCGCTCAACATGCACAACGAGGCAAGCGACTAATTTTACCGAAACTATTTTAAACGAATATTACAATCTTATTTAAGGATGTTTATCAAGTTGTCTGTGTATTGAAACGATTTAAATTTTAGGAATCCACGTAATATGCTTCAACATCGATATCGAATATTTCAATATCGATCGGGCGATATTTCATAGTAGGTGGACTAGGACATTTAAATAGATAAATGTTAGTAGAAATGATCAAAATCCTTGTACGAAATTATGATTGGACAAAACAGCGAACTTGATGAAACTGAAAGAAGAAAAACAGATTTTTAATAACAGCTAACTAACTTATTGCACAGATTTTTACGGCCATCCTTTTAGCATCTTGAAGAAGTTTTCTACCACAACTCTGGTCTATAGAAAGAATGCCAAACAACACCTATAAAATGTACTCAAATATCCTTTTAATAATTATTTCAGTACCCTAAAAAATCAAACTCGCTCTGCTGTTCAGACCACCGTGATAAAGTTAACAAAATGTGATCGTATTGTTCGATCTTTTACGAAAACAATTAACTTGATTGATTGGCATCATCTACAGTATAGCTAGATCCCTACCCTTATTCCTTGCAAACCCATTGTGGATATCAGAGGCCTTCACGAACCCCATACTTTTGGAGATATGATCTGACCTTGCATTATACTATAATACGTATGGTAGCGCTTCGTATAAGACGAAGTTCATAGTTCAATATTGTATCGATCATAATGATAACGACCTCATTGGGGTACTTGCACGTACCCTTGGTGGTTCATGTTTACCAGTTAGGAAACCCCTGCTCTATGTCTTATTGCCAAGGTAAATTCCTAGTGTAGCGAACAATGCTGTGATCAAGGACTGCTATAAACAGGACATGCACGGTTATATAGTGGACTACTCTAGCAGAGGCCAGTTCACTGAGCTGAGTGAGCTCAGGTAGTCACCAACTGTCACAGTGCGAGTATTGTCGTAGTCTGTCGCTCGGTTTGAATCGGACATTGTTGTTTGTTTCGAGACACATGGCTGCATTTCTAAGTGGATACTGTTTGTTTACAAAGTTGATTGTTAATTATATGTATTAAAAATGCTGAACAAGTGTGGGGTTGTGAACTGTCGGGGTAATTACATACAATAAGAGAACAGGCGCCGCGGGTTTCGCCTGCCGAAAGAGCAGCCTGAGAGACAGAAGTGGCTTGATGTTCTTCCACCTCGTGAAAACGTTGTTGTTAATCCAGACAAGTTTTTCATTTGTGAGATACACTGGGGTGCTGCTCACCTTTGATCAAATTGCGTGGTGGATCTATGCGACCTGGAATCCCTCCTAGTATTTTCAATGTGCCTGCTTCATGTCTGCCATCTTCAAAACCTGCACCTGGCCCGGCTAAAGTGGAACACCAACAACTGAGATATTTTCTTCAGAAGAATAAGATTACTTCATTTGATGCTTTCAAACCTGAATGTAACCTGCAGAAGCAGTACAAGAACTTGATTATTTCAAGATCGAAAGAAAGGCTTGTGTGTTTGTTTATGACCGACAACTTCAGTGAGTGCAGCATGTCTGTGATTGTCGAAAACAAGCCCACTTTGTGTTCCCCACTAACGCTCAGTGCGTTCAAGAACGGCATTAGTGTACCACTGTTCAAGACACTTCATCCCAACAATGGTTTGAGATTGTATATTCAGTTCGACGAAACTATGCGCTTGGCAGTGAACTATGACATCCCTTTTGACAAAACGATCCAAAATGTTGTCACTGTTCTTCAAGCTCACACATCAGCCTGTGTCGACACCGAGAAGGAGAAAAATTTGGAATTTTTAACACGTCAGTTGGAACTTTTATCACAGAAGCAGCTTTCCATGAATGATTATTGTTTTGCTCTTCAATCATACCCAAAGTGTAATTATGAACCGCTCAGGGACTTTTTGGTGTTGCCATGCAAATGCGAGCTGCAGTACATCACTTCATCTATTAACAAGGACCAGGTACTGAGGGAAACATTTGACAAAGTCTAGACACTGCAGCAGAAGAATGTGTTTCTCTTGGTAGATGAAGTACAGATTCGCCTGAATGCAGAAGAATGCAGTCCTTCTTCAGACCTCTGTAAAGAATGCCCGGTTGGCTGACTAATCGCTGCAGTTTGGTAGGTTTTTGCTTCTATGTCTGTTTGTTTATTTGCGTGAATGTTTGTATGTTTGTTTGTTTGCATTGGAAAAGGTTTAACTATAATCCATTTTGTGAAGTCTAAAACTGCAGTAACTCGGTTTTCCATAAAGTGGCCATTAAGCTCATACACTAATACATGTTAAGTCCGGATAAAATTGGTATTTCAAAGCATTACAGTGCTTTAAACAATTTAAAATTCACTGTAAAACCTCAATATCCCTTCTATTGATTGAAAGAAGTAATTTTTGATCAATTTGTCCAATAGAAAATGTTATGTTACTAAGAATGCAATGGCCTCCGCTAGCGTAGTCCACTATATAGCCGTGCACGTCCTGTTTATAGTAGTCCTTGGTTGTGATTCAAATAGCGAATTACAGCATCATTTTGGTTCCTACTCTGTAGGAACAACACTTTGCATGCGAAATGTAGCATAACTGACTGAAATCATTAATAGTTGCGACAAGAGATAAAGTTCTCTTGCTCTCAGCCGGTTTGACTCAGCAGTTTATTGATTAAACATCCAAAAATTTGAACCATTTTACTTAATTAAACGTGTACCTAACAATAAGTAAATTCATTGCTACAAGTTTTTATAATGTAGTAAAGTTTAATAAAGTAGAATCATTGCATAGACAATTAGATGTTACAAACGCCAGAGTATTCATAGCAATTCACGAAATTCTTAGCCGGAAACATTTTCTTTTACTTTCGGAGGCTTTTCATCTCACAGCTTTGTCTTTAGCGCTTGTTAAGGATACTAGTAACTGATGCCTATTAGTAGCTGAGCTTTGAAAAGCAACGTGCTTATCAAAGTTCTTGCTTGTATTGCAAACAAGGACTGACTAAGATTACAAAAATTATAAAAATATAAGCCATTAATGGGTCACATTTTATTTTTGATTAATCTTGATACGAGTTCAACCCCACCAGGTGCGTGCCGTAGAGGGTGAGATGAGCGACATCGGGACGTGGCTGGAGTCAGCGGGGCGGACGCTGCTGGGGGAGTCCCGCATAGGCTCCAGTAGTCCACAGGCCGACCAGCTCCTCAGGGAACATGAGGCCATCGAGCTTAAATGCAGGGTAAGGCTTGTGTGAGACTGGTGGGCCTAAGGCATCGTCTCAAAGAAGACTAGGAGGAGATAAGGCGACTACCCTAATGAAGAACATGCTGTCTCTACAGTAGAGTGTGGGAGGTTATCTCTGCAAAAGTAAATAAAAACTCAACTTTTTTTCTCTCTAGTTTACCAGAGCTCAAGTTTTATAGTACGAAGTGGTATGTAGAAATTTTATCTTCTCAAGGGGTGTGCAAATAGTGTCTGTATTCATCAGTATAGTGAACGGAATTCGTGTCTTCTAGAGGAATCCCTACCTACTCGCATCGCAATCAATAAAGCTTGCTGCACGGGGAGGTAGCAGGATAAGTTTTGTAATTATGCGAGCTTTCTTTGTTTATTTCTCCTTTCGCTGGTGTATTGTGCAATGAATTTTTTCAATTTCTCTCTGTTATGGCCCCTCCCTCTCCTTCTGAAACTCTATTCAAACAGTCACGGTGGTAAAATCTTGTATAAGTCATCAATAAACAGTGAACACTTAAGTTGTGGTTACTTCGTTAAGAATTATTTATTATTTTTTATAGTCAAACAAGAGTCTTTACAACAAATAGTTTGTAGACGTTTTTTTACATTATGAAGTGAGTGGAAGGGCATCGCGCTTCACGAGTACCTTACTCGTTCTGTTATAGCTCCGACGCCACAGAGCCTAACTATCTCCGTCCGGTGGTGTCGTCGATTTTTTATTCATCATATACCTCCTTAATTTCAAATGTCAGCCTCAGTGATTTTGAGAATTTTGATATCCGCTAACTACACGTGGTGAAGTAACAATTCACGTGATATATTGCATCATACTAAAACTCTCCTTGGAGGCAGAGAATGAAAATCTTCATACCCTTAACATGGTTATTTATTAGAAATCAGGAAAGCTCGGGTGATATCCGTGAGTATCCTTGAAGTAAAGCCTGGAGATTCCAACGGAAGATAATTTATGACTCTTAGAAATGACTGATTCATATAGTAATTGTTTCCTTCCATTTTAAAGGACGCCAAAATTGTTATCGATGGAGACTGAATTTTTGATTGATATTAAGCGAGAAGTTTGTTTCAGACTTCTCTGCCGAGTGTGTCGTCCTTCATACTTTGTTCCACGTGTTTAAACCCCGTCAAGTAAGATCGTTATTTTCACACAGTGGCGTTAGAGTCGATTGGATTAGTTCAGCAATAAGTTTTTTTTCCTATGGAGCCCTCAGCATTGGCATTATTTGTAGGGAAAATCATATCGGTGGCCGATGCTGATCTGCCTAGACTAGACTGACGAGGATGTGTACTGAGCAGGAGACATACGGACGGTGGGCGGCTCTGCGCTACAGGGTGGAGGACTGCCTCAGTCGGGGGGATGGGGAGCTACGGGCCCTCGCTGACCCCTCCACAACCACTTCTGACCTCAGAGCTCTTAAGGACTACACTGACACACTTGTTAGGTAACTCGTCAGGATTACTTTGATTGACGTTTGAAACTGAGTGCTATCGAATCAGATTGAAACGAAAGTTCTGATAATACTGGTTTGAAGACAGTCAGCTGATACGGCAATATTGTGTTCGATTCTTAACCATGATCTCATTGGGAACCCAAATTCTCTCTTTGAATATACTCTGATTTGCTAGATATGCTAGTAGATAGTTCAACGTGATGATTTATATTCATGTGATAAATCTTGGGTGCTCTAACATGGCGCAGATTTAGTAGTCTTATTCAAAAGGCACCAAATTTGTGTGTATCACCTTTCAAACCGAGGCTGATTGGATGTTTCACAATTGCCATCTTAAGGTTTTTAATGTTCATTTGACATGTACGAGATTTTACTATGTCTCAATACTGTTCACCAGAGTTTTTTAGTGCTTTTGTAGCCGCACGTTGTTTCAAAAGTTGAACAATCTGTAATGACGTAAACGTAGTTTTATAAAGTGAGGATTCAACGCCGATTAGAAGAGATGATATACTGAAACATTTTTAACGGTTCACACCAACTTAGCTTTGGCTCAGACGTAATGGGTTAATCTTTACTTCACAGTGATGAAAAAACGATATTATTTTCTGAACACCAAAATATGTAGATGACAACATGGAAAATGACAACATCGATCCCGCTTAACTTCAACCCGCTATAATCCTGCACATTATCTCTCTCTCATGGAAATAGCTTCGTTCCTTATTTTCTCTACCATATCAGCAGAGTAGATTCATTTGTTTTCCAGAGCATATACTGTCAGACCATCAGTTATTAAATTCTGCTTTACTCCAAAGATCGTTTGCGTCTCGCCTGGACCGCCGCCGCACCATCATCCTTGCGTCTGTGCGCTTCCACCGCATGACGCAGTACATCAGCGAGCGCTGCGCCGTCATCCATCAGCCCGATCGATGGAAGCCAGACGCTAAGGACATCGTCATGATTAAGGCCGCCCTTAAGGAGATCACAAGCCGTAGAGAGGCTTTAGGTAAAGATCCCTGTCTCCCCACAGGCTATGTTAAAACTATCTTCAAGATCACGAGTCCGAGAGAGACTGTTGCTTCTGCTCCTGTTTGTTTGTGTTCTTACTGATCAGAAGACTGCAAGCTGCATCATAGATTTTGCCTTTATAATTCATTTTATCATGCTTTATCATATTGCATCAAAAAGGTCACAGTTATTTATGAGCTTTCTTCTCTGCGTGATCGAAACAGTTCTACTTATAAAGTAAAAATACATCTAATCAAATTTCAATCTTTACAAGATGGTAGCTTTTTTCAGAGGGAAGTACTAGTATATTTACTATAGAAGCAGATGTATTCTGGCAAGACTAACAAACTTCTATTACCCAACTCTCATAATGAAATCGTTAAGCCGATCAGAAAGATTGACTCTGTACTCATGCTAGTTGGTCGCTTATTCGGCACCTCTAACCAGTAGGACACCAGGAAGACTAACACGTACCAACTTCGTCGAACGTATTGGTAACCTACTTAATACTGCAACTGAGTAGATAATTACAGGCTACTCTATCTACATAACTAGATAACAACAATTCACTATCCAGGCAATGAAGGAAAGTAAACACTGAGAGTCGGGACAATTTATACTGCGCTATGTGTTCATCTGAAAACTGTACTGCCCATTGATTAATTTGCAGACTACCTGATGGAAGAGGCGAGCCGCTGCGGAGAGAAGCTGCTGGACCTGCTTACCATGGCAGTGAAGGATCTGAGTGGACGGGACGTCACGCCTGTGTACACAGCAGAGCTCAACCACGTGCACTCCCTACTGACTGCCTCTACGCAGCTATACACCGCAGCATGTCGGCACGCTGACGTCTGTAAGCTGAAGCTGCAGCAGCAGGCTCAGCTTCTCACATGTCACCAGGACGTCAAACAGGTTAGGTCGGCTGTCAGGGTGTGTCTGCTCCCCTGCTCTTCAGGCAGATGCAAAGCGCAAACCTCTGCCGAAAAAAAGTCGTTTACAACAATCCGGCATGATTTAGGGTACTGCCACAAGAACCTTCATGAAGTCTGTAAGAACAAAGTCACATTTCTTGCTTTTTTATTGAGTATAATATTTTACTGGTACTAGTTTGAACAATGTACTCAGGGGTTTTTACTTTGCTCACTTTACATGTACCGTAGAACCTGTAAACAGCGAACCAGAAACCTTTTATTACTTTGCACTTGTCTCTGTTAATCAGCTTACTCTGTTTGAGGTTCCAATATATCAGGAAATATTGTAAAATACTAATGTTATGCGCCAACAGTGCGCATTTTATATAATTGCATATCTATGCATCTATTTTTCTTTATTTTAATACACTTTTGTTTGTTAATTTTTATATAATTGTGAGGGAAGAAATTTGGCCTTTGTGTCTGAGGGCTAGCTATGTCGTTGCTCAATAATTGCAGTTCGTTGTTTAGAGAATTTCCAATGTTTATTAGTCCAATTTTCGAAAAAGGTCCCGTACTTGGAAGTTCCTTCTTTGAAAGTTTTACTGCCCAATATTTTGTATTGTAAACTTTAACAGACAATATATACGTACTGTATTTCACCTGCGAAAACTAATGCATCTCCATTTCAGCAAAGTACTCAAAACATACTGTCAATATGCACTGTCTGGCAATATTATCATTACCGTATACAAATATATCTTCGATTCCAAATAATAATCAAAATTTTGATGTAAAAAAGTGTGTACTTTAGTATAATTGCCTCTTAACTCTTGGGAACAATACAGGCACACGCCTGGTTGGAGGAGCTGCTGACGGCGCTCGTCAAGTCGCACTCGATGATTGGTCGGTCGGCCGACGAGATCAGGCAGCTAAAGGCGGACCATCAAGTGTTTCAGGTTTGGTAATAGAATGGAAAACATTTTGCACAACTCATCAGTCATTCTGGTGAAACTTCATTTGGTATACTTTAGGTTAAGCCAATATAGAATATCTTGTCCATTGGATACATCTAAAAGGTTTTACTGGGGTATTTGTTTACAAGTTTATAGCCCGAAAAGAGCAAAGTGTTTTTTGTACGCCACGAAGAGAGAAGAGAGATCAAGTAACCTCATTTTGGTCCGCTTGCTGTTTAGGCACCAAATAATGACTTTTTTATTAATATTGCATCAAAAAGGTCATCAAAAGGATTAAGTAACCTCACCTTGGTCCGCTTGCTGTTTAGGCACCAAATAATGACTTTTTTAGTAAATTAATACACAGGAAATAGATCTAGGAATTAACTTCGATCAACGGAGTAACAATTTTCATAGCTGAGAGAGCACTCACCACATTCGCTGACGTACTGAAATAATTGCAAATGAGATTGTTGATTAAGGGCAACAGCTAACTACAGACCTTCTAATCGTGAGTCAAGTAGCTATTTCAGCCAAGGCAAGTCAAGTAGCTGTCTTAGCCAAATCAACTAAAGTAAAAGTCAAGGGTAATGATGAACATATTATATCGCTAGGTGTTTTGACATTGTTTTCAAAATTGCATAACAATAACATTTTATGAACATACATATAAACTTCGTAAGTAATATTTGCAGAGAAGTGTCATATTATTTACTAACGACTAAAATATCTGCACATTCTTAATTAAGATTAGGAAGCTCTTTCTCACTCAACAATGATTGATTTCTGTTGCTTGAAAATGACTCATTATGTGAATATTATAATATTTTTAGAGCTTGAAACTTCTTTAAATTGACTTATCATTCAAATTTTTTAGCTCCTAACTTGTTAATAGTTATTGCAAGAAAAAGGTGTGTTAGATTAAGGCCATGTATTATGGAGGGACTGGGTAAGAGAAGCCCTGAATAACAGGGTCTATCTTCTACAGAGAATACTCGAGTGTGCGTTAGAGATCGTACATAGCGAGCAATGCTTGTCGACCATGATTGTAAGTTGCAGCCCGATTAGGACCTGGTCTCTTAATTTGTTATATTTGTAGGGAAATACTCTTTAGGGTGTAGGATAGGAATCTGTACTACGACGTAGCAGGAGTAAACCAGTGAAAACTACCTGGCCTCGAAACAAAATGGTCCACAGCGCTCCATATTTTTTCGATTCGTAAGATAAACAAACAAACAAAACAAAAACGTATATTTCCAATAAAGTTGGTACATAAGAAATGTAACATCATTGGTTTTTAAAAATGCCTT